>ML792624.1:23799-38495 GCA_009831015.1 Picea engelmannii
CATTATGGGGCCATGCTTGAATCTATTTGTATCAACATCCATGACTCAAAATGGAACCAAACTTTGGCTTATGAACACATGCCCCTAAGGAGCAAAAAATGCCTTGAACATGGCCACTTATTTAGAGATTGTCCACTCAATGCTAGCATCAACATCAAGAAATAGGAAGAAAGCACAAACACAGGTTTAGCCAAAGTATCAAGAAACACATAGGATTTTGCAGCATTATTCGACACTGCCCATAGACTCCACAAATAAGATGCAACCTATGCTCTCGTGGGATCAAAGAGTATTCTCCCACTCCTACCACTCTTGACATTTCTAAATATTAATATCCTTTCCTATACCTATTATATGTTAATTTTCTACATTTTAATAATCTTTATCATCTTAGTACTTTAATATTATTTATTTATAAAAATAATGAATTAATTTAAAAAAATAAATAAATGAAAAAATGAAAAAATAAACTATGTGAATTTTGTATGTTACAATACAAATGAGAACTGTAATGTCCCCCATCCCAACCGAGGGACATTACAGTGCAAAATACACATGAAAACAAAATCCTTGTTAACTATTTTAATTCATTTACAGTTAACTAATTTCATGTAGCTTTCARCTACAAATTAAAACAGATTTATCTATTGTCTATAACCATAAAATATATGCATCTACAACATATCAAAATAGCATGAATGCATCTTAATAATTCACACAACATCATATAAATCATTCTCAAATACACAGAGTTCATGCACAACAAATAAACTCATGAAATAACTCAACAACATGATAAAACACTTATCTTTTAATTATGTTGCGCAACTAGTTGCTTGGGAAGGACATTCCACCAAACCATAGACTGGATTTTCCAAATATCAACAACCATTCACCCTCGATGTAATGTCCCCACTTTGGGACATCATTATATTACAAAGTGTTATGATGACCAGGGTAGCCAGAAGGAGCTTAAAGCGAGTACAGGGGCTATTGAGGGCTATTTTGGGGTCCAACTTGAATCGTTTATCTTATTTCATCATCATGATCCATTCTGCATAGCTTGGCTTTCGTTCCATTGCATTTCGATGATTTCCGTAATTATGAGTTATTTTGGGCTATATGTTAATTAAATTCACTAAGGAGGCCATATTGGGCATAATACTTGGAGGAACCTCTTAGTGTAATAGCTCATTGGAATCGGGGGGAATAGCACTACAAGATAGGATGATGAGAAGTGACTTTTTAGTGGCCAGGGAAGCCACAAGGAGGGATAAACTACTTTTTAGAGATAAAAGGGTTAATTAATTAATTAAAATGATTTAATCAATTAATTAGTAATTAAATAAAATAAAAGTCACTTGGAGAGCCAAGGAGAGCAAGGAGGATAAAAGAGAGACATGGGCCTATATTCTCTCATTATGTTGTTTATCATTTGATATCTGGCTTCTTGCTAGTGAGCCCATGCACTTGGGGGTTTTGAGGGTTTTGACTTAACAAACCCTAGAGATCAACTCGGTGGTGAAAGATCCCACCTATATTGATCCAAGCTTGTTCACGGAGGTGAAAGATCCCTCCCTCACCATTCTACATCAGATCTACTCAGCTTCAGTGGGATTCTACACCAGCCACAGGTACAGAAAGAGAGAGGGCACAACTTTGAGGGTTTTCAGCAAGGGGGCGCACATGTGGAGCTAGTGCAGTTCGATTTGGTCAAGGAGAAGGAATCTTGGAGGATTTGTCTATTGGGTTATCTTGGTAGAGGCCATAGCGCCCTTCTTGGCTCATCCAGGAGGTGTTTTGGTGGAGCATTGATTTATTTTGAGAGTGGGACGATTTCTCCTAGAGGAGGGGTGCAATCTTGGAGTGGATATACTCATGGGAATGGCCCAAGCTTCATTCTTCAGCTAGGGGTCTATTCTATCTTGTTTCTAGAATCCAGATCTACTCTTCTAGAGTATTTTGCTTGCTATTGGTGCCAAGGAGGAAGAAATTCGAATTCTTGGGTCTTCAATCATCCAGGAGGGCATAAGCCAATTAGGGGTTTGTTTATTTGGATGGTCATAACTTCATCGTTCAGCCTGAGACTTCACCAGTGGTTTGGTCTTGGCCCGATCTACACTTCCAACCATTTTCAGAGTGTTTGGAGGCCTCTAGCAGCAGGGTTGAATTGTTTGGTGTATTGAGCTTTCCAACAGGGCGTAACTTATCCAAATTGGGGTTTGGCACTTCAGAGGGTAGGGATCTCATCTTGTTATTCATCTATGGTAGCCTTGTGTCCTTTAGAGGCTTGTATCTTTTCTTCTTGATCTTACTTGAGGGTTATCTTCATTTTTCTACTAGCTCTTAGCTATATTGTACTAGATTTGCAGATCCATTGTATTAGGCTATTCTTCTATTATGAATAATATCAGATCTGATATATTTTTGGGTTATCTCTTTTATTGTTGATCTTGCATCTTGTGAGGTATGATCCATTTCTATATCTGTGTTAATTCTTGCTGCAAACACACATAACAACCATCAGTATAAACCCTAGTGCAACTCATGAGACTTAATACTACAAGTGTTTGACGAAATGCCACAACCAGAAAACGTTTAAAAATCACTTGAAAAACACAATGTTCTTGGCATCTTGGCTTGGGAACATTACACCCGAGCCGAGGCTAATAATCCACAAAAGAGGGTGGTCTCTCACACTCCACTCACAACCCATAAAAACCAACAACCCAGTATCATAGTTGGATTGATTCAGTTATTGCTTGAGGACAAGCAATATTCTAGCAGGGAGGACTGTAATGTGCCCACTTTGGGACATCATTATATTACAGAGTGTTATGATGACCAAAGTAGCCAGATGGAGGTTATAACGAGTACATGGGCTATTGAGGGGTATTTTGGGGTTTGTCTTGCATCGCTCATCTTATTTCATCATCATGATCCATTCCGCACAGCTTGGCTTTGGTTCCGTTGCATTTCGACAATTTCTGTAATTTTGAGTTATTTTGGGCTATATGTTAATTAAATTCACTAAGGAGGTCATATTGGGCATAATACTTGGAGGAACCTCTTAGTGTAATAGCTCATTGGAATCAGGAGGAACAACACAACATGATAGGATGATGAGAAGTGATTTTCGAAGAAGACCATGCATCTTTCGAATTCTCAATATGAAGACCATGCATCTTTAAGAGATTCCAAGAAGACCATGCATCTTTCGAATTCTCAATATGAACAAACATGTGTTCGGTTACAGAAGAATGTAGCAAAGAAAGTGCTTTTTCATCTTTCAAATTCCATTTTGTTAAAGAAGTAGCATCAGTGGGCTTAGTTGGAGCAGTATCACCATTACAAATATCGCGCCATAATTCATTATAGATCAAAGTGTTATGCATGTGCCGACTCCAAGATTTGTGATTCTTGGGTCCATCTAACTTATCTGATTCTATGAATAGGTTGATTAATTTGGTGATGTTTGTTACAAGATTGCAAGAGAATAATCCAAAAAACTTCAAAAGAGAGACACAAGACACCAAAAAGAAGGAGTACTCAGGCTATGCGAAAAAAGAGAGCTTTTAAGGGCTTGGCCTTGACCCTTTAAAAGTCTCAATAAAAAAAATTGAGAGAGTATTTTACTGGACTCTTCTCAACTTTTCACTTAAAAGGTACAATCAAAATTTTCAAAAATTGATCATTTTATAAGACATATTCTTTTACAAATGACAAAAAAATGCCCCCCCTTGCGCTAAAGTCATCAATGACTAAAAAAACCTTTTCACAAATGGTAATCCAAATCTTTAATCCACTCATTACATAAAATGTGTGCCATCAAAGCATATTTATAAAATAAGAGGAATGAAAAGTTTTAATTTTAAATCCACGATACCTTCAGGTGTGCCATCAAAGCATATTTATATAATAAGAGGAATGAAGTGTACCTTCCAAGCAGCAATCATGAGTGAACACTAGGCAAATCAAGTGGAGCGAATCAAGGAGAGACATGCACATTGATTTGAAACAAACCAACTACCATACAAATGCACACTAGATCGCGTTGGATCTGGTTCCCTAATCCCTCCAACAAATTTACTCCTTTTCGGAACAACCAAGCCAAAGTCTCAACTCACAACCTCAAACCACGAGACTCGTGAGCCTAGAAAGAAAAGACTTCTGGATGGTTAACTCAAAATAAACCTTAGTGGAAACAATCTTGGATGCTCTCACAAAGATTTCTGCTCGCAAGAACTCTTGGGTGATTGCTTCTCTGCTGATAAACATGAACATAGAGATGCTAATATATGCATGATGTCTGAGGGAAGTGAGAATTAAACCTGGTAGCGATCCTTATAACATCATCCACCATTTCCATGTATTTCTCCATCTAGAAATTGAGTCTACTTCTCCAAGTTACGAACAGACTATAAGAAATCAGTAGAGGGATCTGAATATACAAGAGAAGATGAGCAACAGATGGAGATATAATTAATTAATAGCAAACCTGAGAATCAGAAAGGGCAGTTTTTGAAGCATCTATTGACAACAAAAAGCGTTTGTTTCTTTTATTATGTGCTTGTTGCAGGGATTCAAGCAAGCAACTCACTTTTGCTTGATATGCAGATACGTAACAGTTCATCCACAGACCAAAACGATTCTTGCAAGATGGTTTGGTCAATGATACCAATTTTTGTCAATGATGAGTGGGTCGATGCATCCGTGTGCACGCGACTGTAGAGATCCGGGGATCAAATTGGATTATGAAGGCCAGCTTATGGTGGGTGCTTGCTTTGAGGGCGCGATCTACCATCGTATATGATAGATACTCAGTTGTAAATGCATATATGATCTACCATAATCTTTTACGACCATCTCACTCAACGTTGTGTCCTCTATTGAACTCACAGATATGGACACGATATGACTAGACAGATCGAAATACACCAGATCACATCAAATGGAAGATGATACCAAAGCAGCTCAGATCGCATCAGGAAGTTACCGAATTATACATCACGATTTTTGCAGATCGCACCAATGAAAACAAGTAGATATCAAACAAAAAAAAAGTTTGAGATAGATTTTAAGTAGATCTAAAACAATTACATCTCTTCACAAGAAATTGCTAGATTTATAAGCAGATCTGTCGCAATTGTTTACAAAAAATGAGTCATTTACTTGGATTGTAGTTGATCTTATTTAATAAACAAAGTAGATATGATCAGAAAAATATTCTCTAAAAGCAAAGAGAATTGATCTGATACAAAACTTTTCAATGGTAGAAAATAATGATTTATCTTATCAAAATTTTCAAAAATACAAACTGTTGTAATCAAAATAACTTTTTCCTTATTGAATTAACAACATAAAAATACCTCGGTATCGTTGTCCTTGAATTTGAAGAGATCCAAGATGATGTTGTGGAGACTTCCCTGCTTCCTCAATCCATCACCAATCCTTCCATCACTATTTCACCATGGCTCTGATACCATGTTGACAAAGTGTCCTCAGACACGTAATTTTATTGACAAGGAAAAAGTGATTACAATCTGAAGTGAGAACTCATAATCTACTTGTTAACATCACTTGAAGAAGGAGCTAGTTTATATAGCTCAACTCTAAACTAAACACTAGGAGAACAACCAATCACATAATCACATGAGTATGATAGGTGTCCTTTACATATAAGCTAGGTGTCCTTATCCTAACAAACTAGAATAAACTAATTAAAAAAAAAAAACATTTATATTATAAAATACTTAGACTATAGAACTTTAGGATTATGAGGCTAACAATCTAGTGTTAGTAGGAGAGGTTCTGAACCATATGCCCGAGAATAATTAAAGAGTCCCCTATAACAATCAAATTTTGAATATTTGAAGATTTAGATATGAGTAGACCTTGTAAAAGGGCATATGCTTTTGTCAGATTGTTAGAAAATATGATGAGACTCCATGAGAAGGTATTTACCTATTGTTACTTGGGGCTAAAAATAACTCATCGCCCCCCCTCACCCCTTTAAAAATGTTAAAGGACATGGGGGTGGGATTTGATCCACTTATGTGTGCATGGTTCATGAGACTATTTTTAATATAATTTGTCTGGGTGCAACCACATGTTCGATCACTACTTCAAGGTATCCCCATACTCCAAATTAAGCCCTCATTAGAATTAAACTTTACCCAATGATGAAAAACTCCTCACCTTCCACCATTAGTTCCAACCCATTTAAACAATAATCTTATATTTTTATTGTAAAAACTCTCCTCTAAATAGTTATAACTATTTTAACAACCTTAAAATTATTATTTTTAGATGAAATGATATCATTTTGCTAAAAAGTTTAATATGCTATACACAATATGTTAGTTTCTTCCATCATAGAAAGTCCTTGCATTCATCTTTATTAGTTTAGTTTTTTCCATCATAAAAATTCCTTAGTTTCTTCCATCATAGAAAGTCCTTGCATTCATCTTTATTAGTTTAGTTTTTTCCATCATAAAAATTCCTTACATTCATTTCCATTTGGGAATCGCTATGGTGTACTTCGGTACGCAATGCCTCTCTACTATGGTTTACTTCGGTACGCGATGCCTTTCACAATGGTGTACTTTGGTACGCGATGCCTTTAGATATATCTAGGTTACACATATACTTAATAAAATTAGTAATAAAAAGTTTGAAATTTTTAAATATAAATAAAAATTTAACTCTTAATATTAATATTTTATATTTATTAATTATTTATTTTTTAATTGATTTAAACATATTTTTTTATTAATTTTTTTTTTATTTTCTTAATATAAAGTATAGTTATATTTTTATGTTATATAAAAAAGAGTATAAATATTTTTGGTGGAGGCTTGTCACAAGGGAAGTTGGAAAAGAACATATTTGTTAAACTTGGATCATCAATCTATTGTTTAGTGTACAAAACAAGATATCATTTCTCTCTAATAATCGAAAACTTGAAATAAAAACTAGATAACATAATACCATTTGAGTTAAACAATAGGAGGCAGGGAGCTTTCATCCATAGGCTAGCCCTCTCTGTCTTTTGGGTTTTCATAGGTTCCTCTTAAGCAACACCAGAACATTGGGGATCCCCATCCAGGCATATGGGATTGGATTGTGTCCCCATAGAGACAGGGGAGTCCTCCTTTAGTGCCATGGAGTCGGTGTTTCATCTTGAACCTGAGACACAACAATTTCAATTCCAAACATAGCTTTATAGACTACAACAAATTTCTTATCTAATAAGTCAATTTTATGAAGGATATTTTGTTGTTGCGGGCTCCTCTCTTCTATAACTTGGGAAATAAGGGCCTTTATTAGCTAGTAGGTCTTAGTAATTTTGAAGAACTTAGTGCCACATGTTCTAGAAAATATTGGGTCCCGAATCCAACCTTCGAACTCCTCCTAAATCTGTTCATTAGATATTTTTTGTCTTTTCTCCTTGATAATTCCTTCCATTTCCTCCAATTCCACTTTTACTAAATCGAGGAACCTAGACCAAAAGAAGCGAGTTGCTACATGGGCTTCTTTCTCAACCCAGGTGACATACTTGGGCTCATCAAAGACGTAGGATTTCAAGGTACAGGCTCTGGCTTTCCTTTTCCCACTTTCCCCACCCACAGAATTGCTCCTTTTGATCATTGTAACTCTTTTCAATATGAGAAGGAGGGTAGGTAGAATAGTTAGCAAAACAAAGAGAATTCCCCCAGGGTTATCTCATGGGCTCCCTAAGGCAGTGGATAAAATATCGAGACTCGACTGGTCACATGGGGCCTCTTCCCACAACTCAAAATGGCACCAAAATATCCTAGACCTTGGAAGGTTGAAATCATGGAGAACCCACCTAACAATACTCAAAAGCTCGATGCCTAGATACACCAACATAAACAACAAATTACAGAGGAAGGAACTTGGTAATTAGATAGTGTTATCCATCGGTGCTCTTCAAAGACCAAGACCTTCTATCTAACCTCCAACTCCTCACTATAGGGCCAAATTCCTTCTAGCTACAATTAACATCCTTAGATTGTTAACCTCCTTCAGCGGCACATAACTCATCACCCTGTGCATTTGCATGATGCAAGGTATCATTTCACACGCTGGTAAGCTACACATCGTACGCCACCGGGATAGGTAATTGACCTATGATCTGAACAAAACTCGCCTCCCTACCCTTTCATTCATCGCAAATGTAACTTTGTATGTTGGTGGCTAGGCGACACATGGAATGTGTAGTGACCCCAATCCATAACACCTTATTGAACAAATTTTATTAATTCATTTTGTTTCTATTAACATAAAAATATAATTAAAAAAAACTTAATATTTAAAATAATTTTTTGTATACCCCAAGATGTAGGGAAATTAGTGATGGAATATATTGTTAAAGCACTCTATTAATGCAAGTACGTACCCAATTAATCACTAATTCCATCAATAACTACAAAAATATATTAATTTTTAAATTATTAAACAAAATTTGTACATGTTCACTTCATAATCACTTAAACACAATCATACATATGCAATGTATTATTTTCATAAGTTTTAATAATACTTAATTTCTTCGACACATCAACAAATTTTATATATTACCAACTTCATATAAACCTTTAAAACTTCTTAATTAATTTAACTAAAAAAATCCGAAGTTTCCCACATAGTATTCATTATCATTATTTGGTCTTTCATTCCAAAAACTAGTTTAATAAATTTGCTAAATCCAAAGAAAAATCCAAAAAGCAATTCAAAAAATGAAAACTAGTTTAATAGATTTGCTAAATTGAAAGAAAAGATCCAAAAAGATAATGTGTTAGATTGGTTTAATTAAAAAAAATCATTAAACTAAGAAAAATCCAAAAAATGGTATATTAAATATGCTAAATTAAAAAATACATCAAACAAATTTAAAAAAAAATTCAAAAATCTAATGTATTATTCATGTTAAATTCAAAAAAATTCATTAAATTGTGATTGAGAAATTTCAAAAAAATTGCTGCACACATCATCCAAGTTCACATCCAAAAAAACATGAAACCATACATTATAAATGGACGAAGGTCCAAGTTTAAAGAAATTCCCATTCACCATTATTTTTTAACAAAAATATTGAAAGAAAAACAAAGTCCTTAGCTGAAAACAAATGGTTATAGTCACGGTTTTAAGAGTTAAGAATGCTTAGGTGAATCAGGAGGAATTGCAACGTGAACACTAAGACTCGTAATGCTCAAAGCACATATCCAAATGTTTAGAAAGTTTGTGAGCAACTTCTCCCATATTTGGCCGAGCTCTTTCATCCTCTTCTACACATGCCCTCGCAATCATCGCCAAGCTCAGGACACTGTCTATGTGGTACGTGTTTTGCAGATCTGGGTCAATCCATTCCCTTAATTTTTCTTCTCTGTTTTCCCCTTCAATTAGGCCCTCGATTTGGGTCCAAAACAACCTTGGATTTCCTCTCTCATCCCTCACAATGGCCTCCCTGCTAGAAATCAATTGCAGAATCATAACTCCAAATGAAAACACATCAAGCTTTGCTGTGATTAATCCCCCACTGGCAGTATATTCTGGAGCCATGTATCCTTCTGTGCCTTCTTTTGTATGGTGTGTCTCTGGATTCCTTCCATATTTTGTCATCACAAAGCCCCCAACTTTGGACCTCAGTTTTTTGTCCAGAAGAACATTGTTGCACTTGAGATTTTTATGAGTTGTGTGGTGGTGAATGTGTTGGAGCCCTTTTGCCACATCCACATCAATTTGCAGTCTCATCCTCCATGTCATAGATGTGAAATATCCCACAGATGGTCTATTATTTCTACTGTGAAGCCATAAATCCAAAGACTTATTCTCAACATATTCATAAATCAGATAAGATCTCCCCTCACCAATGAAGAAGCCCTCCAATCTCACCAAGTTCTCATGATTCAACAACATAAAGTCTTGGGGCTCAATATCCCCTTTGATTCTCTTGATGGCAACATGTTTATCATTGATGGTGCCTCTGTATACAGAGCCTCCAATATGGAATAAAGAGCTGAAGTTCTGAGTTGCTTTCTTGATAACTTGAGGGGAATACATAACGGGCTTTTTTTCATCTACACTGACATTTCTATTGATTGTCTGCAACAAATCTATGCATGGTGATTGTTTGCTACCTTTGGGTAATAATCTCTCATACTTTTGTCTAATCTCAAGGCTTAATCCAACAACCAACATCCCAACAACATCCATGGACAGACCTAATAAGACCACATTATATAATTTGCCCACATGAGAAACAGAGGGAAAAACATGAAGCTTCTTTAACAGATTACAAGAGGACGAAATGCCACAACCAGAAAACATTTAAAAATCACATGAAAAACACAATGTTCTTGGCATCTTGGCTTGGGAACATTACACCCGAGTTGAGGCTAGTAATCCACAAAAGAGGGTGGTCTCTCACACTCCACTCACAACCCAGTATCATATTTGGATTGATTCAGTTATTGCTTGAGGACAAGCAATATTCTAGCAGGGAGGACTGTAATGTGCCCACTTTGGGACATCATTATATTACAGAGTGTTATGATGACTAGACCAGATGGAGGTTATAGCGAGTACATGGGCTATTGAGGGGTATTTTGGGGTCCGTCTTGCATCACTCATCTTATTTCATCATCATGATCCATTCTGCACAGCTTGACTTTGGTTCTATTGCATTCCGACGATTTCCGTAATTTTGAGTTATTTTGGGCTATATGTTAATTAAATTCACTAAGGAGGTCATATTGGGCATAATACTTGGAGGAACCTGTTAGTGTAATAGCTTTCATGTAGCTTTCAGCTACGAATTAAAACATATTTATCTATTGTCTATAACCATAAAATATATGCATTTATAACATATAAAAATAGCATGAACGCATCTTAATTCACACAACATCATATAAATCATTCTCAAATACACAAAGTTCATGCACAACAAATGAACTCATGAAATAACTCAACAACATGATAAAACACTTATCTTTTAATTCTGTTGTGCAACTAGCTGCTTGGGACGGACATTCCACCAAACCATAGACTGAATTTTCCAAATATCAACAACCATTCACCCCCGATGTAATGCCCCCACTTTGGGACATCATTATATTACAGAGTGTTATGATGACCAGAGTAGCTAGATGGAGGTTATAGTGAGTACAGAGACTATTGAGGGGTATTTTGGGGTCTGAATTGCATCGTTCATCTTATTTCATCATCATGATCCATTCCACATAACTTGGCTTTGGTTCCATTGCATTCAGACGATTTCCGTAATTTTGAGTTATTTTGGGCTATATGTGAATTAAATTCACTAAGGAGGCCATATTGGGCATAATACTTGGAGGAACTTCTTAGTGTAATAGCTCATTGGAATCGAGGGGAATAGCACTACATGATAGGATGATGAGAAGTGACTTTCAGTGGCTAGGGAAGCCACAAAAAGGGATAAACTACTTTTTAGAGATAAAAGGTTAATTAATTAATTAAAGTGATTTAATTAATTAATTAATAATTAAATAAAGTAAAAGTCACTTGGAGAGACAAGGAGAGAAGGGAGGATAAAAGAGAGACAAGGGCCTATATTCTCTCATTATGTTGTTTATCATTTGATATCTGGCTTCTTGCTAGTGAGTCCATGCACTTGGGGGTTTTGAGGGTTTTGACTTAACAAACCCTAGAGATCAACTCGGTGGTGAAACATCCCACCTATCTTGATCTAAGCTTGGTCACGGAGGTGAAAGATCTCTCCCTCACCATTCAACATCATATCTACTCAACTTCAGAGGGATTCTACACCAACCACAGGTACAGAAAGAGAGAGGGCGTAACTTTGAGGGTTTCCAGCAAGGGGGGCGCACATGTGGAGCTAGTGCAATTCGATTTGGTCAAGGAGAAGGAGTCTTGGAGGATTTGGCTATTGTGTTATCTTGATAGAGGCCATAGCGCCTTTCTTGGCTCATCCGGGAGGTGTTTTGGTGGAGTATTGATTTATTTTGAGAGTGGGACGATTTCTCCTAGAGGAGGGGTGCAATATTGGAGTGGATCTACTCATGGGAAGGGCCCAAGATTCATTCTTCAGCTAGGGGTCTATTCTATCTTGTTTCTAGACTCCAGATCTACTCTTCTAGAGTATTTTGCTTGCTATTGGTGCCAAGGAGGAAGAGGGCCGAATTCTTGGGTCTTCAGTCATCAAGGAGGGTGCAAGCCAATTAGGGGTTTGTTTATTTGGATGGTCATAAATTCATCATTCATCCCGAGACTTCACCAGTGGTTTGGTCTTGTCACGATCTACACTTCCAGCCATTTTCAGAGTGTTTGGAGGCCTCTAGCAGCAGGGCCGAATTGTTGGGTGTATTCAGCTTTCCAACAGGGCGTAACTGATCTAGTTTGGGGTTTGGCACTTCAGAGGGCAGGGATCGCATCTTGTTATTCATCTATGGTAACATTGTGGCCTTTGGAGGCTTGTATCTTCTTTTCTTGATCTTACTTGAGGGTTATCTTCATTTTTCTACTATCTCTTAGCTATATTGTACCAGATCTGCAGATCCATTGTATCAAGGTCTTCTTCTATTATGAATAATATCAGATCTGAGGTATTTTTGGGTTATCTCTTGTATTGTTGATCTTACATCTTGTGAGGTATGTTCCATTGCTATATCTATGTTGATTCTTGCTGCAAACACACATAACAACCATTAGTATAAACCCTAGCGCAACTCATGAGACTTAATACTGCAAGTGTTTGATGAAATGCCACAACCAGAAAACGTTTAAAAACCACATGAAAAACACAATGTTCTTGGCATCTTGGCTTGGGAACATTACACCCGAGTTGAGGCTAGTAATCCACAAAAGAGGGTGGTCTCTCACACTCCACTCACAACCCATAAAAACCAACAACCTAGTATCATATTTAGATTGATTTAGTTATTGCTTGAGGACAGGCAATATTCTAGCAGGGAGGACTGAAATGTGCCCACTTTGGGACATCATTATATTACAGAGTGTTATGATGACCAGAGTATCCAGATCGAGGTTATAGAAAGTACATAGTCTATTGAGGGGTATTTTGGGGTCCGACTTGCATCACTCATCTTATTTCATCATCATGATCCATTCTGTACAACTTGGCTTTGGTTCCATTGCATTCCGACGATTTCCGTAATTTTGAGTTATTTTGGGCTATATGTTAATTAAATTCACTAAGGAGGTCATATTGGGCATAATACTTGGAGGAACCTCTTAGTGTAATAGCTCATTGGAATCCAGAGGAATAACACTACAGGATAGGATGATGAGAAGTGACTTTTAGTGGCCAGGGAAGCCACAAGGAGGGATAAACTACTTTTTAGAGATAAAAAGGTTAATTAATTAATTAAAGTGATTTAATTAATCAATTAATAATTAAGTAAAGTAAAATTCAGTTGGAGAGACAAGGAGAGCAGGGAGGATAAAAGAGAGACAAGGGCCTATATTCTCTCATTATGTTGTTTATCATTTGATATATGGCTTCTTGCTAGTGAGCCCATGCACTTGGGGGTTTTGAGGGTTTTGACTTAACAAACCCTAGAGATCAACTCGATGGTGAAAGATCCCACCTATCTTGATCCAATCTTGGTGATGGAGGTGAAAGATCCCTCCCTCACCATTCTACATCAGATCTACTCAGCTTCAAAGGGATTCTACACCAGCCACAGGTACAGAAAGAGAGAGGGCGCAACTTTGAGGGTTTCCAACAAGGGGGGTGCACCTGTGGAGCTAGTGCAGTTTGATTTGGTCAAGGAGAAGGAGTCTTGGAGGAGTTGGATTTTGGGTTATCTTGGTATAGGCCATAACGCCCTTCTTGTCTCATCCAGGAGGTGTTTTGGTGGAGCATTGATTTATTTTGAGAGTGGGACGATTTCTCCTAGAGGAGGGGTGCAATCTTGGAGTGGATCTACTCATGGGAAGGGCCCAAGCTTCATTATTCAGCTAGGTGTCTATTCTATCTTGTTTCTAGACTCCATATCCACTCTTCTAGAGTATTTTTCTTGCTATTGGTGCCAAGAAGGAAGAGGGCTGAATTCTTGGGTCTTCAGTCATCCAGGAGGGCGCAAGCCAATTAGGGGTTTGTTGATTTGGATGGTCATAACTTCACCGATCAGCCCGAGACTTCACCGGTGGTTTGGTCTTGGCCTGATCTACACTTCCATCCATTTTCAAAGTGTTTGGAGGCCTCTAGCAGTAGGGCCGAATTGTTGAGTGTATTCAGCTTTCTAGCAGGGCATAACTTATCTAGTTTGGCGTTTGGCACTTCAGAGGGCATGGATCTCATATTGTTATTCATCTATGGTAGCCTTGTGGCCTTTGGAGGCTTGTATCTTCTCTTCTTGATATTTCTTGAGGGTTATCTTCATTTTGCTACTAGCTCTTAGCTATATTGTATCAGATCTACAGATCCATTGTATCAGGGTCTTCTTCTATTATGAATAATATCAGATCTGAGGTATTTTTGGGTTATCTCTTGTATTGTTGATCTTACATATTGTGAGGTATGTTCCATTGCTATATCTATGTTGATTCTTGCTGCAAACACACATAAAAACCATCAGTATAAACCCTAGCGCAACTCATGAGACTTAAGACTACAAGTGTTTGACAAAATGCCACAACCAGAAAAC
>ML792624.1:48721-67127 GCA_009831015.1 Picea engelmannii
CATTTTATTTGCTTAGTTTAGAAGATTTTGGGGATTTTTCCCAGATTATGTATTTTATTTTGATATTATCCACAAGGGAGTTTTACCTTGTGAAGAGTCTTATAAATACTTATGATTTTTGTAATAATAATCATCCTCAGTTGGAGGAGAACAAGGATATAGAATTCTGATTCAAACTGGAGCAGAACTGGTGTCTTGTCATAGCTTTCGCTTTTCAATATATCAACACTTTGTTCCATGTTTTGTATATCAGCTTGTTTATGGTTTAGTATTGCTTTAGCTATCTAAATCAAATGCAAATGATATAATCTTTTTATTGTTATCTATATCTTGTTTCTTCCAAATAGATAAAAGACATAACAGTTGTTAGTTCAATTTGTGGATCATAGCTTTGTCTTCTTCATAAATCAAACTGTAATATATAAGTTTGCTGCATAATAGGTTTCCCCTTTTGCAGGAATTTATAATCAGAAAATTGTTATGACATTCTTTTATGTCTTGTTTGTCCTGTAACATACTTCAAGAAGCAGCATAGCTGATCGTTTCCAAAAAGCTTAAGGACTTAACGGTGTGAGTTTCCCTCCTCCAACCGGCTTAAGAAGTCATCATACGCAGGGCAGATTTGGAGCGTTTTCAGGTCAATTAGTATTTAGTTTACTGCTTTCATTAAGTAGTTTAATATAGATATAATTTTGATTTGTTTTAATTTCAGTTAGTTTACTTTCTTATTCATAAATCATAAAATCAAAAAAGAGTTACCTTCGCTGTCTTGGGACAGCAAGCAAATTAGTTTCACAGGTTTATTCAAATCTGTAGATTGTATGTAATGTTTATTTGTGAATAAACTGTAATTAAACTGATAATTAGATAGTTGATTTGAGTTATTATAAGAGTAATTTGTAGTTTGTAGATAGAATAGTTAGAGTAGTTTATATTAGTATAATTATCTTTGCTTTATTAGTTTCTAGTTTCCTTTATTTTAGTTTGATTTCTTTTTATTTAGTTAGTTAGTTAGTTTTATTAGTTTCTAGTTTCCTTAGTTTAGATCACTTAGCTCAGATCAAATTTTCTCTTTGGTTTCCTTAGGAGACCTTAGAGCGGCCAACGGAGCCGTTAAACTCGTCAGGGTGGTCCATTCCAAACGACTTGGGTTATTTAGACAACCCCAGACCGGTTCCACTCTCCCAGTTGACGAACGGACAATTTCGCCCGTCAACACTCACTATGGCAACAACATGTGCAATGGGTGGAAGCCGTGTTGGTTTTGGTATGGACTTGGAGGATGGACTCATTCCGGGTTGAGGCCATGTGTCATGTGCAAGAGACTCAGGGTGTTGATATGTTCCAGGATTATGCTTCACAGGGTATTGCAGTTCACATCCTGATATGGGACCCAGGGGATGGAATGCATGATAGTTCATCTTTGGATGGAGCCTACTGTGTGTCCCACAGGTGGACATGGGACCCTAGTATCATATTTGAATTGATTCAGTTATTGCTTGAGGACAAGCAATATTCTAGCAGGGAGGACTGTAATGTCCCCACTTTGGGACATCATTATATTACAGAGTGTTATGATGACAAGAGTAGCCAGATGGAGGTTATAGCGAGTACATGGGCTATTGAGGGGTATTTTGGGGTCTGGGTTGCATCGTTCATATTATTTCATCATGATCCAGGTGGATATTGGTGGCCACCCGCCTATTCCACTTTGACCCCTACCATTGTTTCTTTCAGTTTTTCAGTTTCCTTAATTGTAGCACAATTTACTATTTTTGGCAGTTTTTCGGGTCCTGAACTTCTGGAGCCGTTTTGAGGCCCTAAACGACGTTTTTTGGGCATCAAACCTCCGATGAATATGGGCCCATTACGAACTCGATATTCGATGGTAATAGTGTAGTCCTCGGATAGATATTTCTAACGATGTATCATGTGAGTCAAATGAAGATAGTATGCCAAAATTACGACCCCGGGAAATTGATGTACCAATTTACCCCGACGGGGCCCATATTCTGGTGTTTCATCTCCTAAGGTTAGGTTTTTGGATGTTTAGGGTTTCCGTTGTTTATCAATAATATATAGGCCTTCGAGCCTCATTGTAACACAGAGTTCAGAGGCCTGTAGCCACCACATCTCTTCTCAGAGATAAGATACCAGTGCCCTAGCTAGTTTATTTCCATTCTGTCTGCAAACAAATTTTAGTTCTTTGATATTAATGAAATGAAGTGTTATTTCCGCTGCATCTTTATATTCATGGTTATTTGTGTATTCTGTTGCGTTCTTGCATAAATTCAGATCAATGGTATTAGAGTGGGTTTTCTCTTTCTCGATCGTTCTTTGCATGTCCCCAATGAGGTCGGGGTATAAGGAGTTAGGGCTCGATCTGGTTGAACCTTTGCAAGATCAGCCTTGGAAACCCCGACGAATACCCATGGGGGATGAAAAGAAATACGAGGGAGCAGGAGATCCTATCAAAATATTGCTCGAGGAGGCCCTTGAAAAACAAAGGAACGCGATGATGGATAACTTCGCCCAAATCCTTCAACGATTGCCCACTGGCGGTGCATCTGCATCCAGCATCCACTCTGGAGGCGCAACCCCTTTTAAGGTACAAGTAAACTTTGACATTCCCATATTTGATGTCCAAATAGACACAGACACCATAGATAGATGGTTGAATCTATTAGAAGTATATTTCTTGGTTCATGACTTTTCCGATCGGGAGAAGATTAGTTTTTCACTGCTCAAAGCTGTCCCCCATGTGAAGGACTGGTGGGAAACCTACTGTGAGAAAAAGGATGAGGAGGAACCCTCTTTGTTCTCGGCCGTACCCACTTGGAATTATTTCTGAGATGCCATCAAGGAACAATATTATCCCATGGGGAGCTATGAGGACAAATACATACAATGGACTACACTACGGCAACAAAGGGATCAAGATGTGCATGAGCTGATGAATCTGTTCCATACCCTGCACACAAAGTTGGGTATCAAATATTCAGAGAAAGATTTGGTGCTGAAGTACCGTATTTGTCTGCACAGATACATTCAGGAGGAAATGGAGTTCCTCAACATCTCCTCGCTTGGTATGACATACTGGTATGCTGCCAAGATTGAGCAGAAATTCAAACAGAAGAAGAGATACTTTGGATCTGCGAATCAAAAGCAAGCGAAAGGTGCCCTCAAAATGCAGAACAAAGGACAAAGCCAAGGCATGGTGGCTCAATACAACCTACCAAAGCCACAAGCAAAGAACAACACTGCGAAGTCGAAGAAGGACATGGGAAAGTGGTGTGATTTCCATATGAGATCCACTCACAATACAAGTGAGTGTCGGGCCAAATAGTCACTGGTGGCCGAGATGTGGGCTTCTGAATCAGATGCATTCTCCAACATTGAATCAGAACTCGAGAAGGGAAATGACAGAGGGAAGTAGATTATCGATGTAGAGCCCAACGACACCGTTTCCACCACGAAGATCCAAAAGGAAGAACCAAAAGATACAGAGGAGGAGGAGCGTCTCTTCCACTCCCAGATGTGGGTAAAGTGTTCCCCGCTACAGTTCATTGTCGACAGTGGGAGCCAAAAGAACCTCATTTTAGCAGAGGTCGTGAAGCAGTTGGGCTTGCCGACCACAACACACCCATAGCCATACACCATCGGGTGGCTTCACCAAGGACAAGATCTCCGCGTCAGCTAGCAGTGCCACCTTCCCTACAACATCAAGCCCTTCACCGATGAGGTATTATGTGACATTGCTCCTCTTGATGTTTGTGATGTATTATTAGGCCAACCATACTTGTGGAAGTGACATGTTATGTATGAGTCTCGGCCTCATGATGTTATTGTTACCTTGGGAAATAAGTTGTACAGGATACCAGAGGTACCACCGTCTGTCGCTATCTCTTTGGTTATTGCAAAACAATGCAGTAAGTTCATTTCCAAAATCGGGAAATTTGTTTTCCTGATGATCTGTCCTCAGGGAAAGAAGAATACTGTGGCCACAACCTCCAGAAAGGGATCCTCTGCACGACAACAACAAATGGACAAGGTCGTGGAGGAGTAACGGGACATCTTCACCTCGCCCGCAGGGGTGCCTCTGCACTGTCAGGTTAAACACCCCATCTATCTGACCCCAGGTGCACCGCTGCCCAATGGACCGATCTATCGATGCTCTGTTCTGGAGAATGATGAAATCAAGAGGCAGATCTAGGAGCTGCTGTATAAAGGTCACATCTGGCCAAGTTCATCACCCCGTGGGAGCCCGATCGTGTTGGTGCAGAAGAAAGATGGGACTTGGAGACTCTGTATTGACTATTGGGCACTGAACAAGATCACTGTCCGAAATAGGTACCCGATCCCACAGATTGATAACCTTTTGGACCAACTCAAAGGGGAAAAATATTTAAGCAAGATCAACTTGAAGTCTGGGTATCACCAGGTACCAATTGAACCGTTTGATGTGTGGAAGATTGCCTTCAAAGCCAAGGAAGGCCTTTTTGAATGCTGGTCATGCCTTTCGGGTTGACGAATGCTCTTGCAACCTTCATGAGGCTGATGGATGACATATTACGGCCATTCACAAACTCATTTGTAGTAGTGTACTTGGATGACATCCTGATCTTCATCCAAACTTGGGAAGAGCACCTCCAACACATCCAACAGGTCCTCCAAACACTGCGGAAACACAAGTTGTGTGCCATTTTGGAGAAGTGCACTTTTGGCATGACCCAGGTTCAGTATCTGGGATACATTATTGATGAGCGTGGGGTGCATGTGGATTCAACCAAGATCCAAGTCATCCAGGATTGGCCAGCCTCGACCACTCTAACAGAGCTTCACGGCTTTCTGGGTCTTGCTAATTTCTACCATAGGTTCATGTTGGGATTCTCTCCTATCAATTGACCCTTGAGTCAAGTCACCAAGGGAGGAGAGAAAGCAAAATTCTTTTGGTCGGAATCTCAACAAAAGGCATTCGTAGAATTGAAACATCGCCTCCACTGTGCCCCAGTGCTCGCATTACCAGACTTGCAACAACCATTTGAGATCGAGACAAATGCTTCTGACTATGCTGTTGGGGCAGTTCTTACTCAATAGAGGCATCCAGTGGCATATCACAGTGCGAAATTGTCCGAAAGTATCCCACTTATGAAAAAGAAATGTATTCCATTGTGCAGGCTTGCTGACAATGGAAGCATTACATTTTGGGGAAGGAAACGATCATCCACACAGACCACCGACCCCTGCAGTTCATACATAGACAAGGGAAGTTGCAGAACGATCGCCATCAGAAGTGGTCCACATATCTACAACAATTTCACTTGAACATCAAGTACAAGAAGGGAAACACCAATAATGTTGCATACTGCCTTAGTCAACCACCGATCGTGGCGATAACCACCATGATCAACTCTTATGGGAATGAGACTTCTGATTGGCCGTTTCTCTACAAGAGCGATCTATAATTCAACCACACATACAAGACGCTCTTGGAGGGTAACCGAGTTCCAAATTTTCACCTCCAGGATGCACTACTATGTCACCTGGGACACCTTTGTGTTCCTTTAACCGAGTGTGCCAAGATTATTTGGGAAGTGCACTATAGTCGAGTCGCTAGGCATTTTGGGGTCGAGAAAACAATGGCAGTACTGTAGAATTATTTCTGTTGGCCGAACCTTCGACAGGATGTCGGGAAGTACATCAGATCCTGCACTGCCTGTGCCATTGCCAAACTGACCATCAAGAAGCAAGGCCTCATACTCCACTGCCTACCCCTAGTCGACCTTGGGAATCCATCTCCATGGATTACATGTTGGGCCTTCCTTCTACTAAGCATGAAAATGACTGTGTTTTCTTGGTCGTCGATAGATTCTCGAAGATGGCCATTATGGCGGCCTACAAGAAGAATATCAGAGCATAAGCCACTACTAAACTCTTCTTTGAACAAGTGTGGGTACACTTTGGGATCCCATAGTCTATCATCTCAGATCGGGACAACAAGTTCCTCAGTACATTTTTTTCCAGCCTCTGGTCAATGCTGGACACCAAGCTCACCAAGTCCACATCTTTCCATCCCCAAACTGATGGCTAGACAGAGGTCATCAACAGGGTGATCGTACACATTTTGTGCATGTACAACTCAAAGAATCCATGCACATGGGATGAGAGCCTCCCCTATGTACAACATAGCTATAACCGGGCCCTCCACAACTCAATTGACCACAGCCCCTTTCAGGTGGGCTTGGGATTCCAGCCACTATGTCCCATTGACGTAGCCATGCCCTTTGCAACTACTCAGGCTGATTCGGCTCATGTCAAGTCTGAGGCTGCCAAGGTGAACAACTTCATTGAGCGCATTCAACACATTCACCAATAGGTTCATGACATATTGGACATAGCCAATGCTAAGTACAAGCAACGACATGATCAACATCGGGTGCAACAAAACTTCCAGGTGGGCAACAAAGTGTGGCTACATTTGCAGAAGGAGCGCCTCGCTGGACCCCACCGCAAGCTTTGTCTGCTCCGATATGGGCCATACACCATCACCAAGGCTGTAGGGGATAATGCCTTCGAGCTCAGTATTCCACCATTCCTTGGTCTGCACCCATCGTTCAATGTGGACCGCCTTCGACCCTACTTTCCACCTCTACTGGACACATCTGACATGGTAGAACAACTCACACTAATAGAGTTAAATCCAGACTGCATGGAACAAGCCATAACTAATCGGATTATGGACACACAGATCAAGAACACCCACCAGGAGAGGATCCAACTATATTGAGTTTTCAAAGTAGGCCAACTCCTTCACCAGGGCAAGTGGCTCACCAGGGACCAAGTTCAGTAGAAGTTTCCTCATCTCATGGAGGAACTCAACGCAATGGGGACCATTGCTTCCTAAGGGGGGAGGAATGATCTAGGTGGATATTGGTGGCCACCAACCTATTCCACTTGGACCCCCACCATTGTTTCTTTTAAATTTTCAGTTTCCTTAATTGTAGCACAATTTACTATTTTTGGCAGTTTTTTGGGTCCTAAACTTCTGGAGCCGTTTTGAGGCCCTAAACGACGTTTTTTGGGCATCAAACCTCCAGAAAATCCACAAGTGTTTTGAACTTGATATTCGCTATCAGCAGTGTAGTCCCCGGATAGATATTTCTAATGATGTATCATGTGCATCAAACAGAGATAGTATGCCAAAGTTACGACCCCAGGAAATTAATGTACCAATTTACCCCAATGGGGCCCATATTCTGGCGTTTCATCTCCTAGGGTTAGGTTTTTGGATGTTTAGGGGTTCCATTGTTTCTCAATAATATATAGGCCTTCAAGCCTCATTGTAACGCAGATTTCAGAGGCCTGTAGCCGCCACATCTCTTCTTAGAGATAAGCTACTAGCGCCCTAGCTAGTTTATTTCCATTTTGTCTGTAAACAAATTTTAGTTCTTTGATATTAATGAAATGAAGTGTTATTTCCGATGCATCTTTGTATTCATGGTTATTTGTGTATTATGTTGCGTTCCTGCATAAATTCGGATCACATCACCACGATCCATTCTATACATCTTGGCTTTGGTTCCGTTGCATTTCGACAATTTCCATAATTTTGAGTTATTTTGGGCTATATGTTAATTAAATTCACTAAGGAGGTCATATTGGGCATAATACTTGAAGGAGCCTCTTAGTGTAATAGCTCATTGGAATCGAGAGGAATAACACTACATGATAGGATGATGAGAAGTGACTTTCAATGGCCAGGGAAGACACAAGGAGGGATAAACTAATTTTTAGAGATAAAAAGGTTAATTAATTAATTAAAGTGATTTAATTAATTAATTAATAATTAAATAAAGTAAAAGTCACTTGGAGAGACAAGGAGAGCAGGGAGGATAAAAGAGAGACAAGGGCCTCTATTCTCTCATTATGTTGTTTATTATTTGATATCTGGCTTCTTGCTAGTGAGCCCATGCACTTGGGGGTTTTGAGGGTTTTGACTTAACAAACCCTAGAGATCAACTCGGTGGTGAAATATCCCACCTATCTTGATCCAATATTGGTCACGGAGGTGAAATATCCCTCCCTCACCATTCTACATTAGATCTACTCAGCTTCAAAGGGATTCTACACCAGCCACAAGTACAAAAAGGGAGAGGGCGCAACTTTGAGGGTTTCCAGCAAGGGGGGTGCACGTGTGGAGCTAGTGCAGTTCGATTTGGTCAAGGAGAAGGAGTCTTGGAGGATTTGGCTATTGGGTTATCTTGGTAGAGGCCATAGCGTCCTTCTTGGCTCATTCGGGAGGTGTTTTGGTGGAGCTTTGATTTATTTTGAGAGTGGGGTGATTTCTCCTAGAGGAGGGGCGCAATCTTGGAGTGGATCTACTCATGGGAAGGTCCCAAGCTTCATTCTTTAGCTAGGGGTCTATTATATCTTGTTTCTAGACTCCAGATCTACTCTTCTAGAGTATTTTTCTTGCTATTGGTGCCAAGGAGGAAGAGGGATGAATTCTTGGGTCTTCAGTCATCGAGGAGGGCGGAAGACAATTAGGGGTTTGTTTATTTGGATGGTCATAACTTCATTGTTCAACCCGAGACTTCACCAATGGTTTGGTCTTTGCCAAATCTACACTTCCAACCATTTTCAGAGTGTTTGGAGGTCTCTAGCAGTAGGGCCGAATTGTTGGGTGTATTCAACTTTCTTACAAGGCATAACTTATCCAGTTTGGGGTTTGGCACTTCAGAGGGCAGGGATCTCATCTTGTTATTTATCTATGGTAGCATTATGGCATTTGGAGGCTTGTATCTTCTCTTCTTGATCTTTCTTGAGGGTTATCTTCATTTTGCTACTAGCTCTTAGCTATATTGTATCAGATCTGCAGATCCATTGCATCAGGGTCTTCTTTTATTATGAATAATATCAGATCTGATGTATTTTTGGGTTATGTCTTGTATTGTTGATCTTTCATCTTGTGAGGTATGTTCCATTGCTATATCTATGCTTATTCTTGCTGAAAACACACATAACAACCATTAGTATAAACCCTAGTGCAACTCATGAGACTTAAGACTGCAAGTTTTTGACGGAATGCCACAACCAGAAAACATTTAAAAATCACATGAAAAACACAATGTTCTTGGCATTTTGGCTTGGGAACATTACACCTGAGATGAGCCTAGTAATCCACAAAAGAAGGTGGTCTCTCACAGTCCACTCACAACCCATAAAAACCAACAACCCATTGATACCTTCTTACAACTATCCCAATTTTTCCACCAACTCTCTTCCTCTTGACCTGTTCAACCCAAGGAATGTGCCATTTGTTTATCAGAGCTAACTCAAGGGATGTACCATCTGTTTATTAGGGATAACCCAAGGAATGAGCCATTCTTTTATCAGGGTCTCTTTGGCACAGGTAGCTAGGAATCTCTCAGTTGGAAACTCGAGGGAACCTGTTTCTAGGAGAACTACCAACAAACCGACAACAAACACTTGTTGTTTTAGTGCAACTCACACAAGAGTTCACTCCTTGGGCATGACAACTTGGCTCTTTAGTTTCCATCTCCAAATACACTCCAATGCACTCCATATTTCTCTAGAATTCGCCTTTCGTGGTTGCAACAACTCCAATATCTCTTTTTATTATCTCTACTTGCTCCTCATGCACAAAAACTCATTGTGTAAAAAATGTTGTCCCAACCCATACAAATTTCCTCCCTTTTGGCTTGCCTTTCTTGACTCACACTCTTCCCCAAGATGAATGTACTCAACCCCCATGTTTCTAATAACTATGGGATGTGACTACTCACACCCACCCTCTTACATGCATTCAATGATTGGCTTTGGGAACACTCAATCAGAAATGAGAATGTTCATATACAAATAACAAATTTAGGAAAATGGGTTGAATTAATATACATGGGTAATTCCCCCTTGAACCCCTCTTGGCCATTATTCTTGACACTCCCCTCTCTTGTGAATTAATTCAGCCCCCATCTCTTGTCCATGTCCCCTTAGCAGTTGTTATCACATTTTATTATTAAAACATAGAAACACAATTCACATATTACATCACTTTGGTCGTAGCCACACATTATATATACATACGCATTAATTAAACTGGGTATTATAGTGGAGATGTTACATTCCCCCTCCTCTACAATTGTGTGTCGTCCTCGGTGCACTCTATGTCGATATACATATATATGCAAATTTACATCACAATACTTAGAAAATAAAATTATGCAATCTTACAACTCCAACAACAGTCCCAACGAAAATCTCATGTTCCTCTCAACTCACCGACCCAAGGAATGCACCATTCATTTATCAGAGATGACCCAAGGGATGTAGCATCTGTTTATCAAGTCTATCCCAAGGAATGAGTCTTTCTTTTATCAAGGTCCCCAACGTAGTTTGATAGGACTCTGAGATGTGGTTCCAAAACTCTAGTTGCTCAAAATGGAGTCTTGCATTATGTTTTCCTCAAAATTGTAAAACATTTGCAGGTATTCCGCCCATATGTTTTCTTCATGCTCCCATGTAGCATCTTTAGGACTGTAGCAGGTCCATTGATCCTTTACCATCCCTATGGATTGTTTCCTGATCACTTTGACTTTCCAGTCCAGGATGCGTAGTGGTTCCACCCAGAAATCCCCTTCGTGCTCCACCTAGATCACATTCTAATAAATTGTATGGTTAGGGTCAGGCACACATTTCTTTAATAATGACACATGAAATACATTATGCACTCTCATGGATGTAGGAAATGCTAGCATGTATGCAGCTGGCCCTATCTTTTCTAATATTTCAAAAGGTCTATAATAGCTCACTGCCAACTTTGGGCAACTTCCTACTATTAATGAACTTCTCTTTGCCTTCACTTTTAAAAACACATGTTCGTGCACTTTAAAATCTCTAAACACTCTATTCTTGTCTGCATTGATTTTTTGCCTATCCTGGGAATCCTTTAAATTATGCTTGATCTTTGCCATTTTCTCTTCCATTTCTCTTAACAATTATGGCCCAACAACTACTTTGTCTATTGGATTATCCCAACTCACTGGAGTGTTACACTTTCTACCATACAATGCTTCAAATAGTTTCATTTTCAATGAGGCCCAATACCCATTATTGTATGCAAATTACACTAAGTGAATATAATCTTCCCACTTTGATGGTTGATCCATCACATACATTCTAAGCATGTCCTCAATTATTCTGTTGGTTCTTTCTGTTTTCCCATCTAACTCTGGATGATATATTGTACTAAGATTTAAAAATTTTCCAAAGCCTTTGAACAAACCTTTCCAAAATTGGAAGTAATCTTTGGATCTCTATATGAAACTATTTCCTTAGGCACTCCATGTAGCCTAACAACCTCCTTCATATAAATTTCTGCAATATTTGTTTCCTTGTGTTTTGTCTTTACTAGGATAAATTGTGTTGCCTTAGTTAATTTATCCACCACCACCATGATGGAATCATGTTGCTTCAATGTTCTGGGCAACTTTGTAATAAAATCAACCATGACAACTTCCCACTTCCATTATGGAATGGGAAATGGTTGTATCAAACCTATTGGATGCCTATGTTCTATTTTCACTTTTTGGAATTATAGACATCTAGCTATGTAATTAGCCACTTCCTTTTTCATTCCTGGCCAAAAGTATTGGCTTCTCACAACTACAATTGTCTTTTGATATCTTGGGTTCCCGACATATGACACGTTATGCATTTACTTCATAACTGCATTTTTCAGCGCATTGGAATTCAACACATACACTTTTCCATTGTACATGAGAATTCCATCTTCTTTTAACTCGTAAGAATTAAATTTCTGTTGAAAATTACCTTGTTGTAATGTTTATTTTATTTTTACATACTGTTGATTTGAATTTGTTGTTGTAATAATTTGATTTTTCCAATCAATTATGTACATGCTAATGGATGCAACATGCACTTCATGATCTCTCTTGTTGAGTGCACCAACCACTTGATTTTCCCTGCCTTTTATATGCTTAATTTCAAAGTCACGTTCACTCAGAAATTCTAGCCATCTAGTTTGTATGGCATTTAGTGTTGGTTGTCCAAACAAATACTTCAAACCACAATGGTCTGTCCTTAGCTCGAATTTCTTACCCATAAAGTAATGTCTCCATATGTTTAATGAATGTACCAATTGTTTCTAAATCTAGATCATGGGTAGCATAATTCCTTTCATGCTCCTTTAATTTTCTGGACTCATAGCATACTACATGATCCTTTTGACTATTAACTCCACTGATCCCTTACTTCCATGCATCGGTGCACACAACAAAATATTCATTTGGATATGCAATCTTCAATATTGGCGCACTTGTCAATATTTCTTTCAACTGTTGAAAGCTTTCTTCACACTTGGAAGTCCATTCAAACTTCACTCCCTTCTTTTGTAAATATGTTATTGGACTTGCAATCTTTGAGAATCCTTTTATGAATCTTCGGTAATAACCGACAATACCCATGAATGATCTAACCTATGTTACATTCTTTGGATTTGGCCATCCTATAATAGCCTCTATCTTCTCAGGATCAATTGTTATCCCATCTACTGAAATTATATGCCCCAAGTAGTGAATCATTTTTTGATAAAAGATGCACTTAATTAGTTTAGGATACAATTTATGATCTCCTAAAACTTGCAACACCATTCTTAAATGTTTCTGATGTTCCTCCTCTGACTTAGAGTGGAGGAGTATATCATCTAGGAAGACAATTACAAACTTGTCCAGGTACTCCCTGAACACTCCAATCATCAAATACATAAAGGCTGTTGGGGAATTTGATAGTCCAAATTGCACTACTGTGAATTCATAATGCCCATATCTTGTCCTGAATGTTGTCTTGTTGATGTCTTCTTCCTTTATCCTTACTTGATGATATCATTTTTTATATTTTTGGTAACATCAGATAGATACTTCCACCTCGACATGTGTTTTGCATGTGGAAGTTGTCGAAAATATTCTAGTCTTGAGTTTAATTTAGTTAAAAGGAATTAATTAAAGTAAAATTATATTTATTATTGAATTAAGTTATTTAAGGAACATGCATAGCACACAACATGTAATCTAAATATTAAGTGGGTGTGAGAAGTAATCTCGACCATAGATCACTTTGGAGATTAGAAATACATTGTAACTCATGATTATAAAAGCAAGGTTGGGCTAAAGGAGAAATCACTTTTGACGACATATCGAGGTCGAGAAATTTGTGTTGAGGGAGTCGACATAGTCATGAATTGTATGAGATACATTTGTGATAGACTTTGCTGAGAGACCAAGTTTGACGATAGAAAAGAAGGAATTTTGCTTGTGTGAGGAGTGTAGGAGCAAAGAAGGACGTTTGCTTACAATAGAGTGAGGAGATCTCATTGGTTGGGTGAAGAGAGTTCATCCAAGTATTGATGAGAGGGTTGGATCACAAAGGATTGTGATTCAAGATCTTGATAGGTGGAGAAGGAATTTCATTTAGAGGTCATACAGGTCAAGAAGGAGAGAGAGCAGAAGCAACCACAGGTGGGTTTCAAAGGACAAAGACCAGAGGAAAGCATAACACCATATAGAAGTGGTTGTATGGGATTTTCGTACATATCGATGGGTCATAGTTTAGATAGTCACGGATATTTGTGGGTCGCAAAAGGGAAAGTCATGTATGTTCATGGGTCACAGAGGGGCATGTCACGGATTTCTCGAGAAATGTGCCAAAACATGCCACACAACAACACAAGTGTTTCTAGGTTTGTCTACAGTGTATACTTCTCTCAGTGGGCCATTTTCCTTGTTACGGGATTGGAATGGTTTTCCCTTCGGGGGTTTTCCAGGGGTTTACCCAAAAACATTGGTGTTCTTATGTGCTTGATTTGGTTTCCTTGTTTATGATTTCGCTGTATGTTTAGTTGATTACTCAGTTGTGATTTTAGTAGATAAAGTGCTTTTATTTTGAGCTAGTTGTCATGTTTTGAGTAGAGTGGTAAAAGATCAACATGTTATTAGTGCATACCAAGGGTTGAATCCGCTCAAGAATGAATTTCAACAATCTTGACCTCAAGTCAATCTTGGAGAAGATTCTTTCACCTTTCAGTTCATCAAACAAATCATAAATTCTTGGAAAAGGATACTTGTTCTTTATGATGACCTTATTTAGTTGTCTGAAATCAATACACAACCTTAAGGTTCCATCTTTCTTCTTCACAAAAAGAACTCGATATCCCTAAGGTGACACACTTTGGCGTATATACGCCTTCTTTAAAATCTCTTCAAGTTGCATCTGCAAATCCTTCAATTCTCTTGTTCCCATTCTATAAGGTGTCTTGGACACAGGGGCAACTCTTATCACCAAACCAATATAGAAATCAATGTCTCCTTTTGGTGGAAATCCCAAAATTTCTCTAAAAACATCTTCAAAATCCTTTAAGACCGGACGGTATTCAATGCTTTCCACTTTATCTTTGGTTGCCTCTTCCATACGGGTTGCAAAAATTTGACATCCCTTCCTGAAACTCTTCTTCAACTGCATAACTGAAATCTCTCTAACAACTACAACTCTTGGAATGCCTTGAATCTTGCCTTGTTTCCATTCCTCATCAAGAAATGTGATTTTTTTGTTGTAACAGTCTAAGACAACATGGTGTTTTTCTAACCAATCTATCCTAATTAAACAATCATATGAACCCAATGGTATGGTGTTTACATCTACCTTTGTGCGAAGTCCATTCATGTCTATCGAACAATCTTTAACCAACACATTGATTTTCCTCTTATTCCTTGTGGCTAACTAAACTAACCAAGATTTCTTATTCTTACTTATTTGCAAGTGAAATATTTCAACAATGTTAGAATTTATGTAACTATGGATAGCTCTAGAATCAATCAAAATTGTGTTATAGCAAGATTTGCATAACCCTATGAAAACTTGCACAGAGGGCCTTTTTCCATTTCCCTATGCAGACTTGAAGTCCCTTTTTGCAAATCCCAGAGCTAAAAACATTATTTTTCCACATATACACGCCCTACCTATTGTACAACTTGTGTATACGCAGGTTGCACCACTACAACCCCCGTACATTGGGGTTTTTGCTCAAAATTAAAAAAATGGTGTCAGCTTTCCATGTCACGTCACGTGATCCATGATCCTTGACCTTCCATATACTAGAAACGTTCTGACTTGGCCCTTCAGTTCCAATTGAAGGCTATAAATGGGCCAAATCCGAGCTATGGAAAAGGGGAGAAGAATTCAACTTTGAGAGAAAAGTTACTCTAGATAAATTATTCACTTCATATTGAGTCTGCATCCCTTTGTCCTTTTAAGTCTGAACACATTGTTCAACCCCCAATCTCTTCCCTACTTGATTGAGAACCTCATTGTCTCTCTTATATGAGCTTTCCATTGGTGGAGGATTGAAGTAGTGGAGGCCTAGTTGGAAGGGACTTAGTTTCTCGGTTCTGAACCATGTCGACACAGAAGTTTGTAATTCATTCACTTCTACTGATTTCATTTTAATAGAAATACTATTTTCTCGTCCAATTAATATCTTTAAAATATTTGAATTGTTATTCCATGGGCGTATTTGTTATGAATGTTGATGGATTATGCTATCGAATGTGCTAACATTATATATTATCACCATATTCTTGTGTTTCTTGGTCGTTGAGGACAAGTTGCAGGTGTATTTCTTTGAGTCAAGTGCTCAACGGTGGACTTCATCGAACATCTAGACGAGGCAGGCCTTTTATCTTGTCTTGCTAGCATATTTTTTTATATATCATACCTGAGATTAGAGTTGATTTCTGCAGTCATTTCTATCTGTTGTGGTTTACCCCTAGCCATAGAGAGATTTTCCTCGTAACATAGTTGGCGACCATACTGGGGAAAGAATCTTCTTTTCAGGGTTTGGAGTGTCTTCTAACTGCTTGAAAGCCTCTTTTCATTCCGAGTCTGAGTTTCTTAGCCTTCTCCTTAGCCTGGATGTGTTTTAACACATATACACAGGTTTTTACCTGACAGTCACATACATATGCGTGATGTCCTCTTGCAAGAGGCGTATATACACGCTTTTCCCCTGAACAGTCACATACATCACCCTTTGTTGCTTGGTTGATGGGTTTGATGGTTGCTGGGTAGGTTTTGATGATTGCTGAGTCTTCTTGGGTCTCTTTTATGACTGTTAAGTTTCCATGGAATGATAGGAAACCTTTCTTTCATTTGATTGTCCTTGCATCTTGGGATGGGTGTTTGCTTCTTGATTTCCTAATTGGGTTGTCTATATTTACATACAATAGAGTTTGTTGTTCATTCCTTGCATTTTCATTCTTTTATATTGAAAATACAAAAATATTAGGCATTTTACATTGTTGGCATTTGATCTTTTGAGTCCTTATCATTGATCTTAGTACATGTAAACAAATATTGCATCTTATTTGGAATTGCAAAATTAAATTGAGAATTGCATTTTGAAAAGCATATCATTTATTGGGAATTGAAGTTAGGAATTTGCATCGTATTCATATTCATTTATTTTACTTGTTAAGACATAACATCACTAGTTTCACGACCACACCTTTTTGAGTAAGAAAGGCCATTAAAAGTAACGCTGATAATTTAAAATTGGTTAGTAACGATTTTATTTTTCTAGGGTGCATAAACTAGCTTAGGATTTAGAGCATTGGAATAGGATTTTGTGAGTAAACTTCTCCAAGTCTATTAAATAAACATATGTGTATGACTAAGGGAGTGGAGAAATCCATTGTATAATTGGTAATATCAAGAGGCTCCACTTACAACGGAGTTAAGCACGAGGTCACGTGAGGTTGGTTGAAGGGATATCCCCCCAATACCTTCTTAGCGTCAGATATATTTATGGGGATCTATTCGTGTATGTGGATCTTGCTAGTACCTTTACCTCTGTGAGAGGTAGTTCTTTCGAGGTTTTGGGCTTTGTTACCCTACCCATACGGTGGACCTGACTTATGAATGTTTTCCTGTGCATCGGTTATATCGTGGTTTCTTAGTTTCTTGACTTAGGTACCACATAGGTTATTTGCAGGGGTTATTCTGTAGGTACCTTGGGTCAGATAAGGGTCAGACAACACACAACCTTTATGGAGGATTACCTCTCTGGAGGGATCTGATCGATTGGTTGTTAATCCCACAAGGACCCTTATAATTGATTCTGATACCTCTGATATTTAGCAGGGAGTCTTAGGCCCCTCTTGGGCGAGGCATACCTACTTTAGGGAGGGAGGCCCTTTCAACCACTTTATCCTGTTTGTGTGCATATTGGACTTTTGATTTTTGGTGTGCTCTTTGATTATTAGTTTACCTTAGGATTTTCTAATGCCCATTGAGTTTTCGTTATCATGGATAGTGGAGTTCCTTTGGCTCCCTCATTTATCGTTACCTCCCCCATGACATTCACTCATTTCATGGGGACGAATCCATCCATGTTTCATAATGGTATGCAGAATTATGATACTCAATCCATGCCTTGGGTCTCTAATAATTTTCCTCTTAATATGCCTGTACATTCATCCGGGGGCATGATGGCTCCGCTATATGCAGATTCATTTGAGATGATTCTTATCCCTCAACTGACTCTCACTGTAGGGGGTTGGAATATCCCCTCTTACAGATCCAATCCTAACCTCTCTTTTTCAGGAGCCAACACTCCAATGGGTGGTTATTCTACTTATTAAACCCCATCCGTGTATCGTTCATCTGCTATGTTATTTCCTACGAACACTCTTCCCATGGAGGGTCTCCATATGTCCTATGGCATTTCATGCGGAGGGAATCAATTTTATGGTACGGGCTACCCTCTTCACGAAACTCCTTCAGATGGGGGAAACACATATCCTCACTTGACTAATCCTTATCACACCTTTGTCTCCTCACAGACATATGATTCAATGACGATTCCCATACAAACCTTTATGGATCAATTAGGCAGAGGATACTACCTTCACGAACATGGACATGGTCTAAACCAAGACCCTTCCTATCCTGCAATCTTTCAAAACCAGTATTTCCCGAGACCTTGTGTCAGACAATTGGCTTAGGTTGATGGATAGTTGGTATGGATTGTTGGTTGTCATTTATGTCAACTATTGGAGAGTGATATTGTATATTTATGTCAACCCTTAGTGAGCGATGTCAACCCTTGGAGAAAGTACGGTAGCGAATTCTAGTAGCACAAAGGTTTGGGTAATGGACCCAAGTTTGTTTGATGGAAAGATGACTCATTATTGTCTTGTCATGGTTGATAATAAGTACAAATGGATGAACTCCAAAGTGGTCCCCTTATGGTGAAATCCCTCACGGGAAGACGCTTTGCGGATTGAGTTATCCTAGAAGTATGGTTAGAGAACCCATG
>ML792624.1:136545-191619 GCA_009831015.1 Picea engelmannii
AACAAAAGACTAGCATTTTCATCAAACTTTTCTTTAGTCTCACATGACTAGTTTTGGATTAGTCAACAACCCTAACTTGAAATAATCATAACTTTGTACCTGTAATGAATAAAGATCTAAAATTGATACAAAATGTTCTTCAGCATTTTTTATGCAATTACTCCAGGTGTCACTACTTGGAACCTCTCAAAAAAGGATTTATAGCAAAAATGGCATATCTTGCTGAATTCTGGCTTATTCTAGAGAGAGACCTTGTAGAGCGTGCCCCACACGAAATATTTGTTGAATTGATCTAAAACCGTTAAAAAACTTACTACAGACTGTAATCTAACTGACACATTTGGTCTTACTAAATTTGGATCTGTTATGAATAAGTTATGACGTTATTACCCGAAACACATGTTTTAGACTAGTTTCAGTACTAGCCACAAACCCTATTTTCCACGTAGTGTAACTCCAAAAATGCAACGACCCACAAGCTGAATTTTTTACCACAGATACTTGGATATGTTTGATCAATGGCATAGCAATTTCACAGTCTGAATCATTCTATAAAAAATCTTATTGAGAAAATGGTGAGATGACCTGTAAATAACATACCTTAGAAAGCATCATCAAAAGAATTTATCCTTCCTTGAATTCCGGCCTTCTTTTCATCACCTTCCCTCAGAAATTCGGCTTATATATCCTTTGGTTACCTCAGAAACCTATAGATATTCAATATTCTCAAGTGTGTTTAAAATGAGAGAGCCTTGCCTCTTTTTTATACTCTCCAAGTAGCTTTGATGCAGGAGCATCGTAAGCAGCCAACAAAGCAAGCATAAAGGTGGAAGACAGCTGGAAAAGCACCAACACACATTTTGAAATGTTTTGAAGTTAAATGAATGGAATTAATGTAATAGCTAGGGAAGCATACTTACATTTATGTTTTAGATATTGTAAACAGATCTTGAGCATTGCTCTCATCTGTCGAATGTGAAGACATTTATGCGTAATGAATGTAAAGTAGGTAGATTTTAATTTTGATTAGATAGTTTAGAGTTGCAGGAGGGAGAACGAATGATAGACACCCTTGACCCTTGTATCATTGTAACAACATTATTTAGAATTCGTAAGCTATAGATCTGCACAAAGGAGAACAGAGAATTTTATGCATTTTAGTTGTTGTTATTTACCATGTACAGGAGCACTGGAATTAATAGAAGAAAGCTTTGATTCCAATCTATGTGTGTGTGATGGTTATTAGAATCACTTGTTGAATGGTATGTTGCAGGCTTGTTTGCATTCTTTGTATGCATTTTCTTTCAATGCTATGTGTGTGTGCAGGATCTAGAATTCTATGTTGAATGTTTGAATTCTGGATAAGGGGAGAATGAGTTTCAGTTGTTTCTCTTTCTGAGAACTCCTGCAAAGAGTGCAGTGGAGGGTTCGGAAGGAGTGTTTCGACCAGGTTCTGGGTTTCATCTCATAACTCTCAGGAAGTATACAATTGTGTTTTCACAGGCATTAGTGCTAGTAAGGCACATAGCCGTGCAAGGTGTGCGTAGGCTGGGTGAGGTCTTGAATTTTACAAACCCAAGAGGAAGATTGAGAGACTGCTATTGCAAGGAGCGTACAAAGTCGAAGATCCAAATAACTAGAGGTTATTCAGAATTTCTGCAAGGAGTGTGTGCAGAGACCCTTTTGGAAGCCTTGAGTTTGCAAGCAAAATATCAGAAGGGATAGAACCTTTGAAGTGTTCAAAGGGAGACGAAGGTCAAAATTGTCTCACAGAAGTTAACTTCAGGAGGGAGGACACCAAGTCATTGGCCAAAAGTCCTTGAGGAGTTGGAAACGGATGGTGGAATCACTTCAAGGAGAAGTGCCAAAATTCTGTGAGCTGTTGGATTTTGTGGAATAGCGGAGGGATTAAGATCGAGTGTCTTTCAACACTCTTAAGATCAGGAAGGATAGTGACCGTTAGATTCAGATCAATGAGGGTTGTTGATCTCGTATGTGAATTCGCGTATCGGAGTTCGGGGAATGGAGTGACCAGAGGTTTGGGTCAAGTGTTGTGGAATTTCAGTTGGCGAAAGCCTGATATAACATGACTCGTTGGATCAAGGGAGGCTTGCAGTCGTCGATATCATCAAGGGAAAGATTTCAGAGTCAGGGATCCATAGAGGAAGAGGAACGACTGTTGGTTGTTCGCTCGAGTTTCGAAACCCAAACAATACGTGTGGACAGGTGGCAAGAACTCACCCCGTAAGCAGAGTAAAGAGGAGGAGATAAGTGGCGTGTGCGCGTCGCTTTGACGGAGTCCACATAGCATTGAATTATCACGTTTCTGGGATTCACAAGGGAAGAGCATGGGAGCTCAACCCTCTGACTCGCAGAGTCGCGAGTTGCGAAAGGTGCTTATGTTTAGGCGTGGGTGTGGTCCTATCGGACTAGGGACTGAAGAGAGGGGCTTACACCTTAGCCCATTTGAATTTTGTGTTCGGTGATTGTTGAGAGTTGTGGCATTGCACTTGGATTGCCCAACTCGCAAGACCCGAAATCGTTGGGGTCTTGGACAAGGGGTTTAATTAACCCTTGTTGTGGTCTAGTGAATATTCTACACGGATCTCAGGCCTGAGGGCAGGGGGTCTACACCAGTTGTGGTATCAGAGCAAAGAACAAATTCTTTTCTTTCTGTAGTATAGAGAAAAGAGGAATTTCACAGCCATGCCTCCGAGAAGAAGAGAGAGGCCAATACCTGATCTGGCAATGGAGTGAGAAATGCGGGAATTATGTGCCAGGCTTGATGCTATGGAGACAACACAAAGGTGAACAGTTGTCGCTAGAGATATCAACGAAGCTGAAAGTGAAAATTACCCAGAACATGAAGGAGAAGAAATTTCAATCAAAGATGCTGCAAAGGAACGCTTATTCAGGGTTGTTGCAAGAATCAGAGCCAAAGAAAAAATGGACATTCTGATGTATTAAGGAAACTTAGATGTTGAAGAGTTGCTAGATTGGATTAGAGCTCTGGATAAATACTTAGACTATGAGGATGTTGAGGAAGATAAGAAGGTCAAACATGTCATCACTAGACTTAAAGGGCATGCAGCACTATGGTGGGATGAACTACAGGCTGACAGGCATTGCAAAGGCAAGCAAAGAATCAAAAGCTGGGATAGGATGGTTGCAAAAATGAAAGCCAAGTTTATACCCAGGGATTATCAAATCAATCTATCTCGGAGGATGTAGAATTTGAGACAAAAGATGATGTCAGTGAAAGAATACACTGAAGAGTTCTATAGGATAAACATCAGAGTAGGTCATCGGGAAAGCGATGATGAGAAAGTTGCCAGGTATATGAATGGTCTAGGATATGACATTCAGGATGAGATGAGCATGATGACCATCCAAACCATAGAAGATTCTTATCAGATGGATCTGAAAGATGAAGAGAAGCTGAGCCGAAAGCAAGGTCAAAGAGGCCGAGGCAGAAGTCAAAGCAGAGGCAAGGAAATTTCCCAAGACAGAACGTAGAAGTCCAAAGATGAGGGAAAGAAACCTCAAACTCAATCTGAGAGAGGAGGAAGCTTGCAGTGGAGACAGTATGTTTACTGAAATACTTTTCCTCGAGCCAGAGGAAGAGGAAGAGGCAGAGGAGGCGAAGTGAAATGATTTTTCTGTGGAAAAATAAGACATAAATCCTATGAGTGTCTAGATAGGAAGAAAGATGGTGAAACTCAAATTGTCGAAGCTCAAGGAAAGAATGTTGAGGTAGAAGACATCGAGGGAGGAAGATCCTTAATGATGAGGAAAGTTCTCTTGAAGCCAGAGAAGGAGCCAGAGAACCCAACCCAAAGAAACAGTCTGTTTTGGACTGCTTGCAAAACCAAAGACAGAGTATGCAAGGTCATAGTGGACAGTGGTAGCACAAATAATCTTGTATCTATGGAAATGGTAGAAAAGTTGGAGCTGGAGACTGTTGCGCATCCAAGACTATACAAAGTCTCATGGTTACAAAAAGGACATCAGGTAAATGTCACTAAACAGTGTTTAGTTGAATTTAAAATAGGAGGATATAAAGATGAGATATTATGTGATGTCATTCCCATGGATGTTTGTCATCTATTGTTGGGAATACCATGGCAATATGACAGAAATGTGGTGCATGATGGGAAAAAGAACACATACACTTTGGAAAAAAATGGTAGGACGCACATGTTGCTGCCTATTAAGGATAAAGAAGTGAAACCAGAGGTGAAAAACACCGTACTTTTCATGAGTGGGAAGGAACTTCTTAAGGAAGCTAAGAATAAGGAAGACACACAATTTATTGTGGTTAGGAAGCCCATAATTGCTTTGAACAACACTCGAGTAGATGATTTGTCGGAAGAAATCCAGAAATTACTAGAAGAGTTCGTTGACATAGTAGTGGAAAAACTACCCTATTTGTTGCCACCTATCAGGAGTATAAGCCAGCACATTGATCTTATACATGGAGCCAATTTTCCGAACAAAGCAGCATATAGATTGACGCCGCAAGAGAATGAAGAGGTTAAAAGACAAGTCCAGGATTTAATGGACAAGGGATTGATTCGGGAGATCTTGAGTCCATGTGTTGTTCCTACAGTACTCAGCCCAAAGAAATATGGAGGCTGGAGAATGTGTACAGAATCAAGGGAAATCAACAAAATTACCATTAGGTATAGGTTCCCATTGCCAAGGATGGATGACTTGATGGATTGCTTGAGTGAAGAAAAATATTTTTCAAAGATTAATTTGAAACGCAGATACCATCAAATCAGGATGAGGGAAGGTGATGAATGGAAGACGACATTAAAAATAAACGAGGGTTTGTACGAATCTCTTGTCATATAATTTGGCTTGATGAATGCACCGAGCACCTTCATGAGATTAATGAATGAGGTTGTGAAGGACTTCATTGGAAAATTTGTGATTGTATATCTTGATGATATATTAATCTTCGGCAAAACTAAAGCAGAACACTTGAAGCATTTAGCTGCCATGATGAGGAGATTGCAACAAGAGAAATTGCTGATCAATATGAAGAAATCATCATTTATGAGGACAAAACTCATTTATTTGGGTTTTTTTATCTCTGCAAATGAATTGAAAATGGATCCGGAAAAGATAAAAGCGATTAAGGATTGGCCATCGCCGAAGAGCGTGTTTGAAGTTCGAAGCTTCCATGGTTTTTCTAGATTCTATAGGAAATTCATCCGAAACTTCAGTGGAATTAGCGCACCAATGATGGATACGGTGAAGAAAAGACATAAATCTTTTCACTGGACAGACGAAGCGGAGAAGAGCTTCAACCTGCTGAAGAAGAAGATCACTAAGCAACCAATTCTGGTTTTTCCAGATTAAAGCAAAACATTCCAGGTCAGGTGTGACGTGAGTGGATTTTCCATTGGAGCGGTCTTGAGTCAAGACAACAGTTCGATCACGTATTTCAGTGAAAAACTGAATGAAGCAAAGATCAAGTACTCCATGTATGACAAAGAATTCTACGCAGTCATACAAGCGTTGAAGAAATGGAGGCACTATTTGGTTCCCAAAGAGTTCATTTTGCACGCTTTGCAATTCGTGACTCGATAGGAGAAGTTGAACCAAAAACATGCTAAATGGGTTGAGTTCATGCAGAATTTTACTTTTGTGATTAAGCATATTTCTAGAACTGCTAACAAAGTTGCTGACGCTTTGAGTAGGAAATATTTGCTATTGGAGGAATTCAGAGTCAAGACTTTGGGTTTTGATAACCTCAAAGAAATGTACAGGGATGATCTAGATTTCAAAGAGGCATATGGGGCATCTAAGAATCCAATTCTCAGGGATAGAAGCCAATTGGCCGAATACATGATCCAGGATGGATTATTGTTCAAAGGCAATCAGGTATGTATACCGAAATGCTCCATGAGGGAGAATTTGTTGAAGGAAAAGCACAACGGAGGATTGGCCAGACACTTCGGTCATGATAAAACATTTTTGAAGTTGAATGGCTCGTATTAATGGCCAGGGATGAGAATGGATGTGAAGAAATTTGTAGATAGGTGTAGAATTTTCCAGCACACAAAGGGAAAAAGGCAGAACACATGGTTATACCAGCCCTTACCCATACCCGAAAGGCTGTGGGATGTCGTGAGCATGGATTTCATATTGGGACTCCCAAGGACACAGAGGGGATATGATTCAATCTTTGTAGTGGTGGACATATTTTCAAAGATGACACATTTCATACCATGCCAGAAAACCAGCGACGCAACTCATATTGCGAACCTGTTTTTCAAGGAGGTCGTCAGACTTCATGGCTTGCCAAGGAGTATCGTTTCTGATCGAGACACCAAGTTCATGGGAAATTTCTGGAGGACCTTATGGAAGAAGCTGGGGACACATTGTCTTTTAGCTCAGTGTATCATCCTTAGAAGGATGGACAAACAAAGGTCGTGAATATGAGCTTGGGATATTTTCTAAGGAGCTTAGTGACTGAACACCACAGTCAATGGGATCATATTCTGCCACAGGTGGAATTTGCTTACAACGATTCATTTAATAGAATTACAGGGCACAGTCCATTCCAGATTGTATATGGAATGCGGCGAAGGGGAGTTTCTGAATTGAAAGATTTAGAACAAGCTGAATACAGGAGTGCTAGTGCAGAGGACTTTGCAGAAGGAATGAAGGAGCTTCATAGAAGAATCAAGGAGCGATTGCAGAGTTCAAGTCAAGAGTACAAGTGTAGAGTAGATCAACACAGGTGAGAACTTCAATTTGAAGTTGGTGATTTGATTCTTGTGCATTTGAGGAAAGAAAGGTTCCCAAGGGGAACGTATAACAAGCTTAAGATGAAAAATATTGGACCATGCAAGGTCATAAGGAAATTTGGGGCAAACACATATGAGATTGAATTACCCGATGGGGTCAGAATCTCATCGATATTCAATGTCACGTATTTGTACCCTTACAGAGATGAAGAAGCAGGAGAAGAGGATGAACATAAAGAAATTCAATGAAAAAAAAAATGCCTGTAGCTGAAAAGCCACAGATGGAAAGCATAATTGACAAGAGGATTAGCAGAAAGACCAAGAGAAAAGAGTATTTTGAATACTTGGTCAAGTGGAAAGGACATCCAATTGAATATGCCAGCTGGGAGAAGGAAGCAGAAATTCAAAAGCATGGACAAACAGTGAAGGAACTCATGAACATGAGTTCATGAATTTTTTCAAGTGAGGGAGTATGATGCAAGAGCATCGTAAGCAGCCAACAAAGCAAGCGTAAAGGTGGAAGATAGCTGGAAAAACACCAATGCACATTTTGAAATGTTTTGAAGTTAAATGAATTGACATTAATGTAATAGCTAGGGAAGCGTACTTACATTTATGTTTTAGAGATTGTAAACAGACCTTGAGCGTTGCTCTCATTTGTCGAATGTGAAGGCATTTATGCGCAATGAATGTAAAGTAGGTAGATTTTAATTTTGATTCGATAGTTTAGAGTTGCAGGAGGGAGAACGGATGATAGACACCCTCAACCCTTGTATCATTGTAACAAAATTATTCAGAATTCGTAAGTTGTAGAGCTGCACAGAGGAGAACAGAGAATTTTATGCATTTTAGCTATTGTTATTTACCATGTACAGGAGCACTGGAATTAATAGAAGAAATCTTTGATTCCAATCTATGTGTGTGTGATGGTTATTAGAATCACCTGTTGAATGGTATGTTGTAGGATTGTTTTCATTCTCTGTATGCATTTTCTTTCAATGCTATGTGTGTGTGCAGGCTCTAGAATTCTATGTTGAATGTTTGAATTCTCGATAAGGGAAGAAGGAGTGCGTCGACCAGGTTCTGGGTTTCATCTCAGAACTCTCAGGAAGTATACAATTATGTTTTCATAGGCATAAGTGCTAGTAAAGCATAGAGCAGTGCAAGGTGTGCATAAGCTGGGTGAGGTCTTGAATTTTACAAACCCAAGAGGAAGATTGAGAGATTACTGTTGCAAGGAGCTACAGAGTTGAAGATCCAAAAAACCAGAGGTTATTCGGAATTGCCGCAAGGAGTGCGCGCAGAGACCCTTTTGGAAGCCTTGAGTTTGTAAGCGAAAGCTCAGAAGGGATAGAACCTTTGAAGTGTTCAAAGGGATACAAAGGTCAAAATCGTCTCACAGAAGTTAATTTCAGGAGGGAGGACACCAAGTCATTTGGCCGGAAGTCCTTGAGGAGTTGAAAGCAGACGATGGAATCACTTCAAGGAGAAGTGCCAAAATTCCGTGAGCCGTTGGATTTTGTGGAACAATGGAGGGATTAAGACTGAGTGTCTTTCAACACTCTTAAGCTCAGGAAGGATAGTGACCATCAGATCCAGATCAACAAGGGTTGTTGATCTCATATGTGAATTCGTGTATCAGAGTTCAGGGAATGGAGTGACCAGAGGTCTAGGTCAAGTGTTGTGGAATTCTGGTTGGCGAAATCCTGATATAACGTGGGCCATTGGATCGAGGGAAGCTCGCAACCGTCGATCTCATCAATGGAATGATTTCGGAGTCGGGGATCCATAGAGGAAGAGGAATGAATGTTGGTTGTTCACTCGAGTTGCGAAACCCAAAAAATATGTGTGGACAGGTGGCAAGCACTCACCCCGTAAGCTGAGTAAAGTGGAGGAGATAAGTGGTGTGTGCGTGTCTCTTTGGCAGAGTCCACATAGCGTTGACTTATCATGTTTCAGGGATTCGCAAGGGAAGAGAACGGGAGCTCAACCCTCTGACTCGCAAATTCATGAGTTGCGAAAGGCGCTTACGTTTATGTGTGGGTGTGGTCCTATCAGACTAGGGACCGAAGAGAGGGGCTTACACCTTAGCCCATTTGCATTTCGCGTTCGGTGATTGTTGAGAGTTGTGGAATTGCACTCGGATTGCCCAACTCACGAGACCTGAAATCGTTGGGGTCTTGGACAAGGGGTTTAATTAACCCTTGTTGTGGTCTAGTGAAGATCCTACGTGGATCTCAGTCTCGAGGGTAGGGGGTCTGCACCAAGCTTCCTTAAAAACATCTTCTAGGTCACTTTGCCCACTTTCCTTATTTTAGGGTTAAGCCACTTCTAATTTATCCATTAAATTTATTATTTAAATAATTTATTTTGTATTCACTTTGAATTATAGAACACTCATCACTTCACTTTATTATTTACCTTCTAAAATATCTTAAACCACTTTGACTACATTGACCTTTTGGGGCTTCTATATGACATGTGAGGGTCCTCCAACTTCGTACGACCATAACTCTCAAACCGTGAGGAGTTATGTGATGTTCCACATACCACCATAAATGGCATGACATGTACTATCCATATAGAATAGTATTACCTAAAAATATATCAAAACTCATACCGTTATCCATAAAAATAAATTGGGTCCATTACCCAAACCTGGGTTCTCCAACTTCTCATGGCCATAACTCTCTAACCGTGAGGAGTTATGTGACGTTCCACATACCACCAGAAATGGCACGACAAGCATTATCAATATAGGATAGTTTCACTGACAAATTCACTGACCTTCATCTCATTATTCCACAAATAATCATGGGTTCTCCAACCATACTTATAAGATAACTCAATCCACAAAGCGTCTTCCCATGAGGGCTTTCACCATAAGGGGACCACTTTGGAGTTCATCCATTTGTACTTATTATCAACCATGACAAGACAATAATGAGTCCTAAAACAAACTTGGGTCCATTACACAGACCTTTGTGCTACCGGGATTTCTTCAAGGGTTGATATCAGTGACAACCAACCTTAATCACCAATTCTATCCAGTTGTTGGATCTAGTATCCAATGAAACACAGAGTTATAAAAGTTTCAAGTTTTAATTGCTTCAAAAAGTCCTCACTGTATAATTGAGAATAACATATTTGACCCAAAGCCTGCAATTTCTACCAATGAGATCTTATAATCAGTTTCACATCGCACTATCAACTCCCCACATCGTTCATGCACATATAATAAGCTAGGTTGTGAACTGAGAAAATGAAGGCATTATTGATGCTGTAAGATCAACCTGTTTTTCTTCTGCTGGAAGTAGATCCACTGGTGTTAGTTGTAGAGAAAGAAAAGATCAAATAGTGGATTACAATTGTGAAAAAAACATAGTGAATGCAGATTGGTAGTGAAGAGAAGATTGTCCATTCAAATTGCTCAAACGTAGATCGTGATCGCTTGACTTAAAATGTTGGATGCGTTAGATTGATATTCAAATGCAACACTAGGATCTTCATATCTATGAGGTTTTGTTTGAGCGCGGTTCTTTGGTGACTCTATGCATGACTTCCCATACAACAAAGTGTAGATCACAACCTTCTTAGATATTTCTATCCCATCACTGTCTCTAAAGAAAAAACAACAACATGGATAGAAAATTTGCCCCAACATCCAGATCGAATGTCAAGAGATGGACTATCAAATCCTAGACTAGATGTTGCCTCCACTTTCACCTTTGCACACAATACATAACCCTCGTTCAGAAGATGCATTGCAGAGTGGATCCTCCATGCAGGATTTGGAAAAATAGGTAATAAAGTTTCTAACTCGAGAAGGTAGCAGTTGTTGAATTGCCACTGCTCTAAAGGCTGTGCAAGACAAACATTGAAGGATAGTCCAACGATCAGGTGTTTTGTAGGTGATATCTACGTTTTTTTTAATAACCCAAATATTGTGATCTGTATATCTTGGCTATTGTTTCTTTAATTTATTATGAAATGAAAGTGTAGTCCTGGTCATTGTCAAGATTTGTGAAAGAAATTGGTGGTTGTTGTTTGCATACAGCCAAAGTGTGGGAGCTAAGATTGCTTGAATCCAAGCGGGTTGATCACTCAAATCTGTGATGCGTGAGGAAGCCACAATTTATTGGCAGCTGAAGGTTGATACATTGGTTGAAGACTTGTCCAATGAGCAAAATGGTGAACTCTACGTGATACACAACCCTAATTTAGCACACATTCATTAAAATTAAAATATGTCACGTACATGATCCAACACACGTTTCAGAATCTTCCACAATCCACCTCTGTCAACACACGTTCTAGATATCCACATGTTGATGAACCCAACATTCAACATGTCATGCAGAAACGAACTCACGGATCTCCAGCTTGCCCATGATATTGCCTATGATATGGGTTTTTAAATTATAAAATATTGTCATAGTTTTATTGGGAGCCATAATAAGAAAATTTTTGTCTTTTTGGTATGACATTTGTAAAGGAGAAATAAGTTTCTTTTTGTAGTTTGAAGGGGAGAGATTATTTTTTTAAATGTCTTTGAGGTCTTTACTTAAGGGGGGCATATTGAAGTATATGGTAGAATATTTTAAGGAGGGGTATTTTTGAACTATGTTGTAAACTAGGCATTTTGTAAAATCAAAGTAACTTTTACTTTGAGGGGGGACAAGCACTGAATGCAAGAGAAAGAAACATTGTATTTTTTATTTCTTTCGTGGTTACGAAGAAATAATGGAGCATAAGTGTCAAATTTTGAAATCTTTACAAAATCTGAATTGTAATCCATTTATCAAGAGTTGATTAGAGCCAAGTGCAAAGCTCAATGAATTTCTTTTTCCAAGCGACTATACGAGGGTCAAGGCCAAGCCTCGATAGTTCATCTTCTTTTTTCAGCACATTGTGTAGTGTGGTTGGTGGATATTTTTCTTGAATGCTTGGATGTTTAATGTCAAGTTTTGACATAAACACAATTGTAACACATTACACATGGAGTACACAACAAGTCAAGGAAATGCAAGATCGCATAAATAAAGAACAATCAAGCACATATGATTGAGCATTTACAAGCAATCAAATTGTATCAGTCAAGGCAATAAAATCAAATTAATCAAAGGTGTAATTCAAATCGTTGTAACAATGGACACATCAAGCTCATAATCAAGGACTCAAAGCATCATTAAATTTGAAGATCAACTCAACTTTGAAATTGACATTTATTGTAAACTTGCAAATAGTATTTTTTGTAAGTAATCAAGATACTCTATAATCATTTTGTAAATGTCCAATCAAATCAAGTTAAATTTCTTTGTAATTGGGTGCATTCTTGGTTGAGCCCAACACCCAAGATTCATTGTAATTTTGAGTCAAAATTGACAAGGTTGAGTAGTTTAACTCAAATCATTGTAAAACATCACAAGTTTGGATGCATTTTCAGTGGTAACCGACATCCTCAACTTCTTGGAAGAAAGAAAGTAAACTTCAAGCGAGCGAGTACAAGCAAGCCAGAAGAGCAAGTGAAGGAGAAGTTCAAGCGAGCCTGTTCAAATGGAGCGAAGTTGTGAATTATTAGAGTTTCTGAACACTCTAATAAACACCACTGTAGACAAAACAATGATATTGAACAAAACAACTCTTCAATCAGTGTTAACTTGTTTGCAAGTGATGCAAGCTAAAGTTAGACTTCTTCAAGCACAATCCCAACTATTGAATGATGAGTTGATAAATATAAAAAATCAACAACCAATGAAGTTTTATGAACTAGTTTTTGTTCAGAACAACCCTCTCTATGATGATAATGATAATGATGATAGTGATGATGATAATGATGATCAATAGTCAGTGAAGAAGAACATCAACAAGCCAACTTTAGAAGCAAAATCCAATGAAAATGAATCTCAAGAAGAAGATGCCAAAGCACAAAGTGATACAACAAGTATAAGTGAAAGTAAATGTGAAGCACGCCATCAAGTACAACATGATCTTTCCAAGCCCATCATCAAACCTTGAGAAGAATTACACTTCAATAGGAATCGACATGGCTTAGGATATGAAAATCAAAACAGTTTTCATATTCCAAATTACTCCAAACCAATTTTGTTTGTGAGTGCTGGATTTCTTCAAGAAAATTCAACTTCACTTGTTCAAGTTCAACATCAAAATGATAAGTGAAAAAATTGTAATCGAGTTGGTCACATGGAGAATCAATGTTTTGATCTCCATCCTTGCTAGCATTGTGGAAAACATAACCATTCTTCAGACAGATGTTCAATACTGAAGAAACCTGTAAGATTGAAGATTCACTATGAGTGGATTGATCCTTGGCAATGGTCATCAGGAGGAAAGTCTTCATCACATCCACCGACATTCAGAGGGTTTCGATCATCCATGACATGAGGCATCCCCGCAGGTTGGGCACAGGTTGTCTCACGAGGCCCCACTGGACTCCTCTCCATTATCCCGATAGGCTCCATCAACATAGTGTTGCAGGAACGACGTCGGGCATTAGTGTTTGGGGTAAGCAGGAGGAGCCCAAGACCGTACAAGAAAAGAAGGATCCCTCACTGGTTGAGGAAATTTGGCATCATCATCATCGGGTTCTTGTTATGTCTTTTTTAGTTATACAGTTGTAGTGCATCCAATAGCTTGTGTGTAGGAGGGTTTAGAAGCTATTGTTACAACCAATAGAGTTCTTGTATTGTGTGGTTTGATTTTTCCATTCACAATAAAGATTCCATGGCTAACTTTTCTATTTTATGTGTAATGGTTGTATGAGACATGCTTAGTTTTATAACATCTGCAAATTGTTTAATTGAATCACTCAAAGAAGAATAATAACTTGGTCAACAAACATATACTCCCCATTTACCCTGGTTGGGGACATTACAACTCGGGAGGGGTAATCATGTAGTTGGAAATATTTCTTCATTTCCAACATCTAGGCCTCGATCTCTTTACCCTTCCAGTGTTCACCATTGAAAGTAGGTGGCTTGATTTTCCTGATTTCTCCTTGCAAGATGTTTTCTTCGTGCCTTCTCCTTTGCCTGTGAATAAGTGACACACTTGGGATGATCCATGGACCTGAACTTGAATGAGTTCTTCCAGTGGATTTCCTTGGAGAATGATGGTGCCTTCTCATGCTTCTTGACTTCCTGCCATTCCCATGATCATCTATTTTGATATGAGATATTTATACTAACACTTGTCTAGCACTAGCTACTTGCTTCGTGCTAGAGTCCTTGTTGACTTTATTATGAAACATGTTTAAGCTCTGAAGTATCTCTTCCTGAGCCTTCATAATCCTTTCATTATAATCTCTATAGCTCTGCACTTCCCTATGCAGGCTTCTCATAGTGACAGGATCTCGCGTATCCCTTCTTCCATTTGACTATGTCTTAGCATTTCCCATGCTGACATGTAGACCTCTGACCTCTTCCTCATGGATGTAATATCCCTGAGCATCTTCCATAACTCCAGTCCTCATATAAGAATCAAAATTTCTTTCCTGTACCTCTAATTCTGCAAGAAATGTGCATGTACAATAATTATTGTTAGAACATGCATTAAAGCATTTAATCCATTAGTATACATGTTATTTATTAATCAATTTATGGAGGAAATAATGCACCAAATAAAAATTATGATTACTTATATTCATTCCTCTCTAAAATATCTTTCCAATGACTATATTCATGCCTCAATCCGAGTTCTGAGTGAAAAGTTATAACATTTACATGCTGTAATTTCCACTATTTTACTGCTACATAAATATATTTATTATTTTCTAGAATATTTTATTGCCCAATTAAAATTTTTGGGTGGAAAGTTGTCTTCTACTCCTCTATACCTTTCTAATGACTATTCATTTTCTCAAATACGAGTTCCGAGCTAAAAGTTATGGTCCGAAGACAGTTATGTTGTTTTACTCAATTTACCTATGCATGCTACATGTGCCTTATTTCTCTTCCTATGCATTTTCAGGTACCCATAACCAAAATATGACATCACCACTAGCTTATATTGGTCACAATATTTCCATCAACTGTTCTTGTGCCCTAAATGGACTTCTGAGCATGGATTTATTCTTTCTGGAAGTAAAACTGGTGCCAAAATTTTACCCTCACTATTTTGGCTGTAACTTTCTCATATGAGCTCCATTTCGTGAATCGTTTAGCTCATTGGATAGCTCTCTCCGATTTATTTTATTTGAGTTGCAGAGGAAAAGTGCACCTCAATACACTCAGTTCTCATGGGTTTTGACTGGCTAAAACCGTTGTTTAGGGCCTAAAAAATGCCCCACAAGTTAATGACCTTCATAAACCACAAAAATTCACAAAAATTGATTGTTTTACTACTATAACAACCCTTTAAATCTGAACCATTGATCTCAAATCACGAGAAAAAACAACCCTTTATCTGAATTTATTGGCCATTGATGATCAACACTTTCCTTTGGATGTGTGCAACACTTTTCCTGATTTTCCAACAAAACCGTCAACCATCGGCCCAATTCCCATACCTCCAAACCAGCCGTGATTTTCACATACCTCCAAACCAGTCGACTCGACCGTCAGTTGTCGATAACTGACGATCCTCGATGATTGTCTAAAACACTTCCCCAGATTGGTCGACCTGACCATCGACCATCGAGCACCTCTGTTGGATGACATGACAACTGCTGACGTGGCATGACACGTGGGTGCTAATGTGGCATGACACGTCATCCTGAGATGTCAAATTGGATGATGTGGCATGATAGGTGGATGATGACATCATCATCCTCTTCCCCCTCATCAACCATCGATCGATTCTCTTGGATGACCCAAACACCTTGCCGAATCAGTCGACGTGCGACCATCGACCCATCGATCATTGAGGATTTTTCTTGCACGTTTGAATACACTTCGCCAAATTCAACTGACCTCTGACCACTGACCCATCGGCCATTAACAAATTTTGTTTCTTGTTTTGAAATCGCTTCTTAGGATTCGTTTGACTCTGACCGTCCACCATCGACAGTCAAATACATCCTTTGGCTGAACCAAACTCTTCACCATTTTGGTAGATCCGACCATCGGTCGTCGACGGTTTCTCTTGGCGAATTTCCATACTTAGAAATTTTTGATCAAAAACCCCGACGAATCTAAGTCGTTGATCTAATCCATTTCCAAAATTGTCAAAATTAATCATGCCCATCAATTTAATCAACCTTTCAAACGACCGATATCTTATGAATTTTTAAATTTATCACGACGAATCTCAACCATCAATCTCGATATCAAAAGATATCTCGCTCGTCGATTCACCAAACTGCCTGTAATTCTACATGCATCCATTAAAACTTGAATTTTGACCATTCCGGGTCGAATTTCGATCTGCAACTTCACCGCTCTACTCCATTAACCTTCTTAAACATTCCAGAGTCATTCAAACTCATATTTTGCCTACGGATTTGGGGATTTCTCTCTAAATTCTCCGTTTTTCCCCAAATCTGTCATAGACAAAATCTGCAACAACGAATTTCAAAAATTCCCTCTGATTCAAGTCCATACAAACCCAGTGTTTGAACTGGAAGCTTTGATACCATAATGTAACGTCCCCTAGCCCAACTGAGGGACATTACGGTGTGAAATACACATGAAAACAAAATTTATGTTAACTATTTTAATTCATTTATAGTTAACTAATTTCCTATAGCTTTCAACTACGAATTAAAATAGATTTAACTATTGTCCATAACCATAAAATAGATGCATCTACAACATATAAAAATAACATGAATGCATATTAATAATTCACACAGCATCACATAAATCATTCTCAAATACACATAGTTCATGCACAACAAATAAACTCATGAAATAACTCAACAACAAGATAAAACACTTATCTTTTAATTCTATTGTGCAACCAACTGCTTGGGACAGATGTTCCACCCAACCACAGACTAACTGTTCCAAATCTCAAAATCCATTCACCCTTGAGATGAGGCTAGTAATCCACAAAAGAGGGTGATCTCTCACAGTCCACTCACAACTCATAAAAACCAACAACCCACTGATATATTTCTACAACTATCCTAATTTTTCCACCAGCTCTCTTCCTCTTGACTTGTCCAACCCAATGAATGTGTCATTCGTTTATCAGAGCTAACCCAAGGGATGTACCATCTGTTTATCAGGGATAACCCAATGAATGAGCCATTGGCCCATTATTTTATCAGGGTCTCTCTGGCACAGGTAGCTAGGAATATCTCAGTTGGGAACTCAAGGGAACTTACTGCTAGGAGAACTACCAACAAAACCAACAACAAACACTTGTTGTTTTAGTGTAACTCACACAGGAGTTCACTCTTCAGGTCTGACAACTTGGCTCTTCAGTTTCCAGCTCCAAATACGCTCCAAATTGCTCTAGAATTCTCCTTTCATGGCTGCACCAGCTCCAAGATCTCTTTTTCTGCTCTCTACTTGCTCCTCATGCACAAAAACTCAATGTGTAAAAACTATTGTCCCAACCCATACAAATTTCCTCCCTTTTGGATTGTCTTTCTTGACTCACACTCTTCCCCAAGTTGATTGTACTCAACCCCCCTGTGTCCAATAAGGGATGTGACTACTCACACCCACCCTCTTACATGTATTCAATGATTGGCTTTATGAACACTCAATCAGAAATGGGAAGGTTCATATACAAATAGCAAATTTAGGAAAATGGGTTGAATTAATATACATGGGTAATTGCCCCTTGAACCCCTCTTGGCCATTATCCTAGACACTCCCCTCTCTTATGGATTAATTCAACCCCCATCTCTTGTTCATGTCCCCTTAGCAAATGACATCACATTTTATTATTAAAATATAGAAACACAATTCACATATTACATTGATTTGGTCGTAGCCAGACATTATATCTACATAAGCATTAGTTAAACCGAGGATTATAGTGGGGATGTTACAAGAACACTTGCTAAAGTAATTCCACCATTTTCCAAAGTACCTTATAATTTTTTTTAACTGTAAAAATGGTGTGTAGCTAGCATCGATAGCCTCCAAGCCAGTTCTAGCAGGAACTTGTGACTTAGCAAGGGTCGAGGCATCTCAAATCCTGTCAGGGTGAGATTCTATCCCAGGGGGCGCCTATCCTTCGAGCCTCATCACAACATGCCAAATATTAAACAACATGTACAACTTCTACCCCCCTCTTTTCAAATTACCTCCTAAATTTATGCAATAAAATCACATTAACATGTGATAGACTTGCTACTCAAAAATAAAACCTTAATTATTTTTACACTCACATTTTAATCATTTTCCCCCGACAATTGTTAGGTATGCAAATTTAACCTTATATCATATCATATTCATAATTTGGTAATTTGGTTATATATATATATATATATATTTCAATTTAGTTTATTAATGATATAAACATGACACATTTATTTGGATTGTAAATGCATCTTACTAATCTTGATGCAATCTTTATTTGTTCAAGGCATATTTATGAATAACTTATACATAGATTTCGAGATGTAAGAGGATACTCATTCTTCAGGTTGGCCTTCTCTAATCAAATAGCTTTTGGTTTTTAATTCTTTTCATGAGTCAAGAGGCAATACTTTTTCAAGTCAAAAGACAACATTTTTCACGGGGTTCAACAAGTAACATCCATGATAACTTCTTGTCATTATTGATGAGTGAGATCAAAGGACAACACCACTATAGGGTTTGAGACAATAACCCAAAATCTCAATTATATGTATGATATAGCAATATGCACACCAAATTCAAGAGCCCACTCAATAGCTTACACATGTCACTCAACAAACCACTTGCACACTTACTAGTGACACATGCACTTTTAAAATCTGAAAATACCAGCTACCATTAAAATTATTATACTAACCAATAACAAATATGTCTTGAAGACAAATAATCATCCTATCCTCAACAATTATAGAATTACACATCTTCGACATAGGTAGATTCTAATCACTAAAATATAATTACATATATACAATATATTATATGAAACATAAAATATAGGTAGATTCTAATCACTAAAATATAATTACATATATACAATGTATTATATGAAACATAAAATATAGGTAGATTCTAATCACTAAAATATAATTACATATATATATGAAACATAAAATATAGGATAAGTCCGTTGGTTAACAAATAGAGTTACCAAATGATAAATTTAAAAATTATTATTGGATTTGCTAAGATTGCTTCAAACTCTAATCAAAAGCACTTGCATTTTAAATGGGGTGGTATAAAGATGCCAAGTTTTGGTTAAATCAATCGAGAATAGAGGAAGAGGCTACTCTATACTAAAAATATCATTACATCTAAATTTAAGGAGAAATTGTGGTGTGATAAAGAAATAGAAAATAAAAGAAAATTAAGACATTATAGGGAGGTGATCAACCCTAATTTAGATGATAAAAAACATCTCTTTGTTTTGATTAGTGTAAAGAAGAAAAACAACATTGTTAAGATAAGAGCACATTCTATTGAGCTCCATAATGAAAAAACATTGCGGGTAAAAATAATTTGTCATCTTTGTGACACTAAAAGAGTTGAAGATGGAAATCACAGACTCATAGAATGTCCTGCATACACCCACATTAAATCAAAATTTCAAAATATTTGTCACAATACCAACCTTGATAACCTTTTAACCCATCGAAACTATGGTGATTTAGGAATGCTTCTCTTAAAGCTTTTCAAGCATATAAATAAATTTTTAAAGCAAACCAAATAATTCCTTACCTTTTTTAAAATCCAATAAATCAAATTTGGTCTCATTGGACATTAACCACCATCATCATAATTTAAGATACAAAACAAAAATACGGAAGAAAAAAGATCAAGTACTAATGAGGAAAATAATCTTTAACTCCTACTTTTTTTTTTCTCTTTTTTCTTACTCCACCCCCAAAAAAGTTCCACTAAAACTACTTTATATCAAAATTTGGATTTCCAAAATTCCTATAATGTGCCAACTCCTTATAAAAATGAGTTTTTAACTTTATAAAGTCTCTTCAATCCTGAATTTCATCCACAACTACATCTCTTAAAAAGAAAATTACAATATTCTTATCTTCTTTTTTATTTAAAAAAAAATATTTAACTTACACTTCTAAATATTAATATCCCTTCCAATAATTATTATTATGTATTAATTTTCATAATTTTTATCATTTTAATATTATTTTTTATAAATCTGGAAGCTAGGGTTTGGAGCAACTGCAAGCTAGAGTTTGGCAGCTGCGACTATAAAAGAGGACAACATGAGTACCAAAGGGGGGGTAATGGATCCCCCTCATACAAACAGGTAGTGGTGGATAGGGGGAAAGGGCCAAGAGGCGTAGGTTTCAAGGCACCAATGTCAAGCACCTCAGGATCAGACCCAGAAAAAAATTAGGAAATGAACTAGGGAAAAAGTTAGTGCATGGGGCAAGAAGCCAGAGAAACTTAGAGTGTTACGCAAGACACAGTGAAGCCCAATGGGGCAGAAGGGCACAACCCGTGTAAACCTAAAACAACAATGATACCCAAGGTAATCCTGGAGGATCCACAAACGCAACTCTACAGGGACCAGATGAAGATGGATGCGCTAATCTGCAAGTTTATGGGTTTGTGGCCCATAGAAAGAACGCTGCACAACTGGATTAAATATCACTGGAAGCCAAGCGGAGAAGTGGAACTCCACCTGGGCTCAAAAGGTTTCTTCATAGCATTATTCATGAACCTGGAAGATAGGGATAGGGTCTTTGAGGGGGGGGCATACTTCCACGCCTTAGCAGGACTGTACATGCGGCCTTGGAAGGAAAATTTCTCCCCAGAAAAAGAGACTTTCAAGAATGTACCGATCTGGCTGAGATTTTACTCCTTACTGTTAGATTACTGGCTACCCTCTACCTTCAAAGCAATAGGGAACAAACTGAGAAAATATGTGAAGACTTCAGAAGCCACCCTAAAAGGGAGATATATTGTTGGCCCTTGACAAAGTTTTGTGGATTCTTGGTCATGTTTGACCTATTTTGGGACTTCAATAGGCTGTTGAAGGCGGAGCACAAGATGAAGAAGAGATCACGGGATATCGACCCCTTTTTAGGGCCTTTTTGGGTTTTGGGATTATGTAACGGGTATGGGAATGTCGGCCCATGGGTTTACCCATGCTTAGGCCCACTTTTGTAATGTATATATAGAAGACTAAGTGATGTAATAAGAGACGTGATAAGACATGATAGAAGTGATAAGTAGTGCTAAGTGCTAGAGATATGATCTATGTGATCAAGGGATTGTAAGAGTGCTAAGTGCTAAGTACTTGATTTGTGCACACTGTGTGAGACTTGTAGATATACGTGCAATTAATTGTAAGAAGGCTTGGTGTTGTACCCTAGATTGAAGAAGGAGGATCTGGCAGAGTGCACGCAGATCTCATGTCTTCTGCGGAGTAGGATTTTGATGCTATGTGCCTGTAAGAATATTGACAAAGATAATAAAGAAGAAGAGTTGGTGGACGTAGCCCCAGGGTGGGGGTGAACCACGTACATGTTGTGTTGCTATGCTTTGTGCGATGTGTTGATGTGTTTATGTCTTTACTTGCTAAGTGCTTTGATATAGATAGATAGATCTGTTTATTCTTTGTGCTAACGATGAATATGGATGTTAGATCTGACCTATGTGAATGTGCTTAGTGCTTGAATTTGCTAGATCTAATATATCTCTCTATGCTAAGTTCTTAGATACAACAGATCTGACTAAATGATGTGATGCTTTGTTTTATCTATGGATTAGATAGTGGTTAAATATTGATGAACTGTCGGTGCTAAGTGCTCTGGTAAGTATTACAATCACAGATCCATGTCCCAGCTAAAGTTGCAGACATCTGAGTCCTGCAACCACCCCTGCCTCTACCTCGGGTGATACTTCATCTTCTTCGCTGGTGTTGCCGAAAGGGTCTGTAGTTAGGGTTTTGTTGGTGTGTTGTTGTAACATTGAACCTTGGGTCTGCCCCTATGCCAACAAATGATTCCGTTGCTAGGACCTGAAACTATGATTGCTGGGAACTGAGGAAGAAGAAGCTTTGTGAAAAGATCCGACCTGAAACTATGGAAGCTCCGTAGATCTGTTTCCCTAGTGCACAACATTCTACAAACCTGTGAAGCTCTATGCCAAGAAAAGAGGTCAGATCTGAAGAAAAGAGGTAAAATATGGAATCTCTGTGCTCTGATAAAGGTAAGAATAGTGAAATGTTTTAGATCTGAAAGCTTTGTGCTCTATAGAAGTAAGATAAGTAGAAATTTTTGTTTCAACATTATGGATCTAAGTATGTTTGATAGATTTTGTCCTAGCTTGAAAAATAGGGCACTAATAGATGAAAGAAGGTTTCATATGAGTAGATCCGATAAGAATAGTGAAAGATATGTTATACCCATGCATAGAAAGAGTGTTTGGACTAACAAGTGGATGTAGGATCCTAGAAAGAAATGTTTGCAGGTTAGCTACTATGATCCTAGCGTGCAGTACAGGAAAGGATGGGGATCATTTAAAATAAAGAGAGGATTAACACTCTGTTACAGTTGCAGAAAATCAAGACATCTTGCTAAGGAATGCCCTGGGACAAGACCTTGTTGTCTTTGTTGCAAAGCTATGGACCATGAAGTATTGGATTTCCCTAGAATGATTGCTAAGATTGAAGGAATGAACATGAGACAAGAAAACCCTAAGACAGATCTAGAAACTACGATTATGGAAGAACCCTGGAAAGAATCAGAGAAGGTATTGCTATAGATGAAAGAAACCCTAAATGACCACCGACATGTCAGCTTATCAAAGATATTCAAAGAAAAAGCATGCATAGAAGCAAGAATAGGAGACTTTGACATTGACTTTGTTCTAGATGAGGAAACATAGGTGAATATCATGACAGAAAGAACTTGGGAACTTTTAGGGAAGCCTACTATGACTCCTTCATTGTGAGGAATAGGGATATTTAGAGGAAAGTTGATAAGCCTATGTGGTAAGCTCACCCAGATCTCTATGAATGCCAATGGAACTTCGACAGAGGAGGATTTCAAGATTGTTAAATTTACTGAGGACATTGCCCCATTTGCTATGTTACTAGGAAAGCCTTGGATTGAAAGAGATCAGGCCAGAAGGGAAGAAGAAGAAGTTTTAGAATAGAAGAAGCAAGAGTTAAAAGATTTCATGATTAGAAGGATCACACACTTGATTGAAGAAAAAGAGAACATATCAAAGCTATTTAACACCAGAGACCCGGATGTCGAAGCTGCACGAACACTAGAAGACCCACAGAAGATTGAAGTACCTACTCCAGATAAAGAAGAAATATTACCCTTGAATCTTAGGAAAGAATCTAAACAGCGCAAAGTTACTGTGTCAAAAGAAGATAAGAATCAGAATGGAAAAAGGAATACTGAGACGAAGCTCACTGGAAAGAAGGCTATAAAATTAAGTAAGAAGAGAGCTAAGGTCGTACAAAAGGTTCCATAGGGAACTTCACAGAAGGAAAATTTGCAAAATTAAAGCTTCGTCGGGATATCAGAACAACGTCAAATGGAACTTCGCCATGGAGAAGCAATATAGTCATTGGGAACAATATAACCATTAAGCCGACCCCCTCGAATGGGTAGAAAGGAATTTATGATTCGTCACCAGACCGTTGGACCGCACCGTAACGAACATAACAGAGTTAATTAAGGATTCTCGCCCGTTGCCAAGTTATCTATTTATCCCATCGTGCCATGCACTGAGAAAACTTTTGATAACTGTGAATTTGAGCTCGCAGACTCGTTGATTTTGCACAGAGATCATTGCGCTATTTCCCTCTATCCCATTGCAGTGTCTAAGTTACTCCTCGAACCCGAGATTTCCAACCCCGAGCATGTATGTAGGACGAGTTCAGCACAGTAGCGAAAGTTGTCGAATAATTTCTCATCGACCTCATGACTAAAAGAGTAATTTCGATGTCTGCAGGTGTACAAGATTCATTGATGAGAACAGTGCAAGCCTCTCCATCGACTGCTCATGGAACCAGACCATCCCGACCATCACTGGAAAAGTGGACCAAGCACAAAGACGACCTAGCAAATGTGAAGCTGATTCCGACCATATTGCTCGATTACATCCCGCCTCTGGCTGACGCGGTGAATCGTGATAGTGTACCAAGAGACTTCGAGTACACCATAGTTACTGTGTAACTTTTGAAGGGGATACACGTAGTTTGAGAAGACCAGGATAAGTTCGCATCGTTGAAGTTCAGCGACTTCAACCTCAGAGATCGCAAGATCTATGGTATGCTCACCCCGTATAAGTACTTGACCAAGACGAAGGGGAAGAATTCAAAGATCATCCCTCATCCATGGACGATGAACCTCGTGCAGTCCACCCTGCTGAATGTTATGAAGAACCCACACTTCGATAGACACCAGGAAGTCAATGCCTGTGTCAAACTATCACTGTCATGCTACCATGGCGGCTAATTATGGCTAGACTGTCATATTACAGTTGACCCAACGCTGATCCATAGGATCACAGGACTTAGTATGCAAGGACTTGACCCGCAGGATTTTTATCTAGGAAAAGCCATAGATCACGTGCTAGCACAAAAGATCAAGGATACATATGGAGATATTGAGAAGGGAATAAGAGGCGACAAGGTAGCTTCCATCTAGAGTGGTGCAATGCACCTAGCATGCCAACTGATAGATGGAAATCTAGTAAGGAAGAACCAACCTATGCAGGTCACCGGATTCGTCATTGACCTCACAGGGAAGTGCGCGGAAGGCCTACAGATGAACTGGGTGAAGTACCTAGTTAACCAATTGGAACTAGACTATCGAAAAGTACATGATCAGGGTTATGAATTTCACTTCAGCTGGCTCCTGATCCTCATCGCCTTTGTTTCCTGGGAGATGCCGGAAGGTGCGACCTTCCTGGATACAAAGCCATTAGAACCGCTTGCTGCGAAGTTCGCTACCCTTTGGTATTCAAGTGATATGAACAAACGATGGCAGTCAAATGATGTGTTTCATACATATTACCTCCAGCTAAAGAGAGCCATCGAAGCTGAGCCTCACATGACTCTGAACACCCTACAGAGATTCTGACCTTTGATGAATTTCAGCGCATATCTACACTTCATCTACATTATAGCGTGAGCATATGAACATAAAGAGTAGCTCTATTCATACTATAAACTTATAGAAGAAGACCTTGAGGAGATCACTAAGGAATGGTCCGTTGATCTCCTTATCCCCGCCAACCCTGCAGATATATTTGACCTTGATAGCCCAGAGGACACTCATAAAGAACAAAATACAACCGGAACCAATGGACGAAAGAAGACTGAAGAGGTCCAAGATTTAAGCAGCACCTTAGGAAAGACAACTTCAGTGTCACCTGACCGAGGGGGTGATGATGAAGTAGAAGCTGAATAGAATCTAGGCAAAGTAACACCACCCAGAGATGAGGTTGATCCCCAGAAGAAGAGGAAGGCTTCCCCCCTGAAACCTTCTTCCCAGAAGAAATCGAAAGCCACCATGACCAAGATGCAGCCTTTCCTCACCTATGATGATTTTGACTTCATCATAGTAGCCCTGAACGATGCTTCGTTGTAAATAGTAGAGAAACAAGAAGCTAAGCAGGAGGAAATGTATGATCGAATTGAAATCGAACTCTGAGGGGTACAGTAGGCCCTTCAGTCTAGTAACATAGTCTCCACTACACCCCTACCATCGGGAGAACCAGAGTTGGGAGATGAGCCAGCCCAACTCCACCGATTAGCTGATACAGTCGAAGCTCGCGTTCGAAAAGCACAAGAAGAAACAGAAAAATCCACCCAGACCTTGAAGCAAGTGCAAGGCATACTCATAGAACAATGCAGTGCTGTAGAACAGGAAAATATTTCTCTCCAAGAGAAGTTCGATGAAGAAAAAGCATAGATGCAGCAAGGAAAAGAACAGTTGCTCGCGGAGCAACTCGAAGTGAAAGAAGCGGTCAACATAGCACTTCTCTCTATGACAGTCATAGAAATAAAGGCAGAGGATCGAGTTACGCATCAAGTAGAGCAACTCACAGAAGCTATCCAGCAGCTACAACAATGCATAGCATACTTAGAGCTACGCACAGTGCTTGAGACTCCGCAGGATGTAAGGGACCAAAGAGAAGAAACTTCCCAGAGTGAAGTTGAGAGACTAAAATCCCTTGCCATGGAATGGAAGTAGCTAAGTGATTGTAGTGCCTAGACATATGAGCAACTCACCGAGAACCCAAAATTGCAGGTACTAGATTCATAGCTCCAGGAAGCAAAGCAACAAGAAGAGACAATACAGGCGCAGTTGAAGCCCTTGTCAGTTGTGGAAAGAATGAAGCGATCTCAAGAGCAACACACTACCCAACAATAGATCCACAATATCCAGAGCAGAGTTATGGAAGTAACTCAGAAGCTCCAACCCATACAAGATAAGGCTTACCAATTGTTCATAGAGGTCGAAGGTAGACGAGCAGAACTGGAGCAGATTGTAACTGCAGCTGAACAACGCCTAGAGGAACCTATCAACGACACAAAAATCCAAGAGTTCGTTGAACAGGAGGCCGTGGCACAAAAACAAGTCCAAGTAGCTTGAGGCTTTTGAAGCATAACTACCTAGACTAGAGTGACTCGGGACGAGTCACACGTGATTGTTGGGGGCATGTTGGACCTTGACCAAGTTTTGTGGATTCTTGGTCATGTTTGACCTATTTTGGGACTTCGATAGGCTATCAAAGGTAGAGCGCAAGACAAAGCAGAGATCACAGGATCTCAGGCCCTTTTTAGGGCCTTTTTGGGTTTTTGGATTATGTAATGAGTATGGGAATGTCAGCCCATGGGTTTACCCATGCTTAGGCCCACTTTTTAAATGTATATATAAAATACTAAGCGATGTAATAAGATACGTGATAAGACATGATAGAAGTGATAAGTAGTGCTAAGTACTAGAGATCTGATCTGTGTGATCAAGGGATTGTAAGAGTGCTGAGTGCTAAGTACTTGATTTGTGCATACTGTGTGAGACTTGTAGAGATACGTGCAAGTAATTGTAAGAAGGCTTGGTGTTGTACCCTAGCTTGAAGAAGGAGGATCTGGCAGAGTGTGCACGGATCTCCTGTCTTTTGCAGAGTAGGATTTTGATTCTATGTGCCTGTAATAATCTTGACAAAGATAATAAAGAAGAAGAGTTGGTGGACATAGCCCCAGGGAGGGGGTGAACCACATACATGTTGTGTTGCTATGCTTTGTGTGATGTGTTGATATGTTTATGTCTTTACTTGCTAAGTGCTTTGATATAGATAGATAGATCTGTTTATGCTTTGTGCTGATGATGAATATGGATGTTAGATCTGACCTATGTGAATGTGCTTAGTGCTTGAATTTGCTAGATCTAATCTATCTCTCTATGCTAAGTGCTTAGATACATCATATCTGACTGAATGATGCAATGCTCTGTTTTATCTGCGGAGTAGATAGTGGTTAAATATTGATGAACTGTCGGTGCTAAGTGCTTTGTTAAGTATTACAATCACATATCTGTGTCCCAGATAAGGTTGCAGACACCTGAATATTGCAACCACCCCTACCTCTACCTAGGGTGAGACTTCATCTGCTTCACAGGTGTTTCTGAAAGGGTCGATAATTAGGGTTTTGTTGGTGCATTGTTGTATCGTTGAACCTTGGGTCTTCCCCTGTGCCAACATATACATCCCACGCAAGAATCTGCATAGAGATGGATGTGTTAGGAGCACTCCCAGAAGCCATAAGTCTGGAATTCAAGGATGAGGAATGGATCCAAAACATAGACTACGAGTAGATCCCCTTCAGATGCAGAAGAAGTCATGAACATGGACACCTAATCAGAGAATGTCCTCTCAATAAAAAATAGGAAGTGGAAAGCACAAAACCACAACAACATGAGGATGGGTTTATAAAGCTGAACCACAGAAGCAGAGCTAACAAGAAACAAGGTAAAACCCCAACAGAGAGAAACCCGGAGGCCCAAAATAGAACAAAAGGATGATACACAACCAACAAAGGGGTAGAAGGTGGCAAGGAATTGGCAAAAGCTCAAGAAGCCAGGGAACAAGAAACAAATGAGCCTACAGATAGCCCAAGTAATAATAAGGAACATGGGAGTGGCGCAACTCCTATGGATGGAGAAACCAGAGATGACAACACCCCCATGAAATAAGCAGAGGGAGATGTGGACATGACCCCAAGCGAAGTGGGTACAGAAGACCCTAATCTCAGAGACCTTGTGGAAGGGGAAGGGATAGATATCCCAAACATACTGGAGCAATGGAAAAGGCAAGGAGTAGACAACGTACCAACGAAGAAACTAGATCACATCCAATACCTATTCCTCCTAAGAGAGGAAGACAAATCTAGAGGGCTCAAGTGCACACACGAGGAGATAGGAAACCTAGGAATCAAAGTTGACGAGGGACAACCACATCTCTCACCCAAGCAGACAAGAAGGAAAAAAGGTAGGAAATCAAACAGCATAGCCCTATAGGATCTTGGAGTGCTGATGATAAACTCAGGTAAGATCAAGAAACTCTTCCCCAACTCCCCCCCACGTGTTTAAATGAAGGTTATAACATGTAATATAAGAGACCTAAATAGCCCGCGAAAGCAAAGAATCCTCAAAAGTAGACTTAGGAAGGAACAACCAGATCTTTGTTTCATTCAAGAGACAAAATGCACTACACATAGAATGGAAACAATCAACAAACAACAATGGAGAAAGTACAAGATGGTGGCTGTCAAAAGCCACTAGATGGCAGGAGGCATTCTCACCTTGTGGAACCCACAAGTGTTGAGCCTAATAGTAGCCGAAGCTAACAGGCACACACTAATGGTTAGTATGCAAATCATTGGAAATACAGAGGTCATTCTATGCACCAATGTGTATGGACCCTAGGTGTCAGAGGAAAAGAGAAGAATGATACGATATCTAGAAGACCTTAAAACCCGATCCAGTAACCTCCAATGGATCCTGGCAGGGGACTTCAATATTATCACGTCACTTGTGGAGAAAAAAGAAGGTACAGAATATTGGATAGGGATGTGGAATATTTCTCAATGTTCATAGACTCAGCGAAGATGGTGGACATCAAAACTAATAATGGACAATTCACCTGGAACAACAAACGAATGAACCAATATCAGGTAGCTACAAGACTAGACAGATTCTTAGTATCAGAGTCTATCATTATGTAGGGGCTAACCTTAGAATGCAGCATCCTTCCCTGGGGAGGGTCCTATTATTGGCCAGTCTAACTGGAAGTAGGTTTCCAAACCACACCGAAGAATAGACCCTTCAGATTTGAGAAATTTTGGATCGAACACCCCACTTTGAGGGGAAAAATCAAACAGTGGCGGCGGGAGGAACAACCAGAGAAAGGGACAAGGATGTTCAAACTCTATAAGAAACCTAAATACATCAAATATAAGCTCAAGGAATGGAAAAAGGAAATCTTTGAAAATATAAACCAAGAGAAAAAAAACATTGAAGACAAAATGAGAAAACTCCAGGAAATCTGCATAGCTGAGGGCTATACAGAGGTTTGGAAAAAGGAAGAGATCTAGATGACCCAGGACTGGGAAGCAAGATGCCAGTAGGAATAAACTCTTTGGTGACAAAAGTCCTAAATCATATGGCTAAGGGAAGGAGAGAGGAACACCAAGTTTTTTCATAGAACAACCATTGCCATAAGATCCCACAACAAAATCCTGAAAATTAAGAATCAGGATGGGATCGAGAGAGAATCTCACAAGGAGATCAAAACTACTCTGGTAAACCACTTCCATGGGATAGCCCAGGAACCCAATAAAGATAGAACAAAGGCCATCCAAAGGATAACCCAACACATCCCCCATCTTGTAACACCCTGTTTCCCCCAATTTGTAATTAATCATAAGATAAGAATTACCATGCTAATGCATGAGGACAATGTAAATGTATTATTGTTTGAGTTGCCAATAACTGACTATGGGGGTGAAGCCTTGAAAGTAATGTCCATGATATCACTGGAGGAGGGAAAGTAGTTAATGAAGAAAAGGACTGGTGGTTGAATTACCAACTACCCCCATGAATGGGTGCATGGTCTAGCTGCAGGAAGTCATCCCAAAGTACCACAAGGTCTGGCAGACTAGGCAGACCCAAGCTTCCTTCTGATAGAAGGAAGGTGACAGTTATACAGGAGAAGAGAACAAGGGAGGATACACGGGACGAGAGCACAAGCTTGTAAAGGAGATGCGTGGAGCTCTCCAGGGGGAGCATGATGAGAAGGCCGCGAGCTTGATGCGGGAGAGCATATAAAAAACCTCACTGAGGCCATAGCAGAGAGATATATCTGAGAGTTGCAGAGAACAGAACCGGAGCCGAAGTTGAACAACGAAAGAATCCTCGAGAATTGTGAGAGTTCCTTGGTGATATCATGGCTTGGCACGAGGGTGGCCAGAGTGCTAATATTGAATGCCTCTGAGCCTATGGTTGGGTGGAAGGACAAACACCCACATTTAGTTGGTTGGCGGAAACCTGTAATAGATAAGCGATCTCCTGCCCTATGTAATTTAGCTGTAACTATGTAGGAATTGGTTATACTGTGTATGTTTCAGGAATTGTGCATGATTTCTTAATGGATGTACTGTATCCCTTTCTATACTGCTTGGTTGTATAGTTAGGCTAGTAACAAATTATATGGTTAGGATATGTTTTATACTCGTAAATACTTGTGTCCTATTTTGGCATAAGCCAGAGTCACGAACTGTGTGTTTGTCGACCGTGGACATAATTTCATGTACGATTGCCAACCTTCCTAGTTGTTTAGAGTCCCTTGGAGGATGAAGTCTATTAAGGTCAGAAGAGATAACAATTTCAGAAGGGTAAGTGAAACCCAAGAAGATCGCAGGCCAAGACCTTCGTAGCATTGAAATCTTCCAAGACTAGGGATGATTACCCAAGGACCCTCTGAAGGATCAGGCGATCCGGGTCTGGAAACCCTGTGCAAGGAGTGACTCTTGAAGGTTTTCAGAGTCGTGTGAAGTTGAAGCTTTGAGAAACTAAATTTCATTACCTAAGCTCAGAAAGGATAGCAAGTCCAATTATCGAAAGAGAGAATCCTTTTGTTTGATAGACGAACGGATGAAATACTTTCAGGAGTATTCCAGGTTTGTCAAGACCAATGGATCTAAAGGAAGAGCACAGGCGTTAATGATCGACCCCTTTAGCCTTCACAAGTAGTGAAGGAATCAGGACCATAGATGCCAGGGTCCATGGGGAGCTACCTTGATCATCCATCGGAAGGGACACGTGGTGAAAATCCAAATCCATTGGGGATTTGGGCATCGGGAGAACAAGGGTGAAGACCAAAGCAAAATCGTGAAGTGCAAAATCGTGATAAGATCATGACCATTGATCATTAGGAAAATATCACAGTCTTTGATTGTGACTAAAGATCATAGATGTTCATTTGAAGGATGCATGGCGAGCAGACATCATTTCGCTGACTCGCTAGGGAAGGAAGTCAAAGGACAATTTCACGGATTTTCAAAATGCGAATTCGCAACATCAAATCTGAACCGTCGGATCGATATAGGCCGTGGGCTGTTGATATGGTGCATACACCTTTTGGGGATTCAATTTTTGGAGTTGGAAGGTGAAGACTCCACCAGAGTCCCGAAAGGTGGGACACCAAGTTTTAATCTGGACCGTTGGTTGGCAGAAGGATTTGAGTCGTCTGATCACAAAGGAGGGAGACCGTTGATTTGGGTGAGAGATTTCAGGTGTCGGGGATCGGGGAACTAGGATTCCTTGCAACAAGAATCCCGAAACAGAAAATCTGGTAGCACCTGTTGGTGGTAGCACATGGTCACAGGAAAGGGTCACGTGGACAAAGGCCAAAGGAGGAGTCAAAGACCATTATCCCTTTCGGGTTTTCGAGACTCATAGGAACGAGGCACTGGATATTGGGATCCCCAGTATCACAAAACGTGAAGCGCCTAAGGGATTGGACTTAGGTCACAAGACAGGGTCACATGGAGGAAACCGAGAGGAGGAGCTAGATCCCGTTAAGTCTATTTTGGGTTTTGGAAATTGAAGGAGTTGAGGGACTCAACAACAGGATTCACGAAACACGAATTGCGAAGTGCCTTTTGAGTAATGCCCATGGTCATAGACGACGATCACATGGAGGGGAAGCTCACGCTTGGTGCTTGAATTGCACATGACGGGTTTCAATAGAGGACCTATGAATTTGTTAAGTAAAGGTTCTGGCAGGAACCAAAGAGTTGTTCCAGTTAAAGGAGAGAAATGATCCAGTGACCGGGAGTTCGTAGAACCCTGAAGGGGAGCAGGGAATGGAAGAGCTGCTTCACATCAGGGATTTTGAAGGTCCATTGATCAGGATTACATACCATGGATAAAGGATTCGACCAACCCAGAAAGAGAAATTACATTTCAACTTATGTCCTGTAGTGGGTGTGTGACAAAATGGTATCAGAGCATGGTTACAACACTTGGCCTGCTTGGGCTCATGCACTAGTCATATGAAAATATTCTTGAAATACTTTAAGGAAGCATATCATTCCTTTGGGAAATGATAGTCAATCCTATAAAAGTGGGATTATGCTAAAGGACACTAATCTTTAAACTAAAATAGAAATGTGAATGGATGGAAAGGATCCGTAGCAATAATGATTATTACTTTGATGAAGGGTTAAATCTAGAATAGGTGTATAACCCCTCATAAACAGAGGAATGAGTCTGATGACCATTCCCTGAAAAGGGAGAGCATGTGTAGCTCTCGGGTTTCAAGTGGACTGAAATTTTTTTTGTTTTTGGGTACAGGAACTATTGGACAGGGTTTTTCTAATCAAGTTGATAAACAAAGTTGTAGAATTATAGAGTGATTGAGTGAGAATCACAACAGCCTCCCTTGCTTGGAGAATAGAAAAACTAATCTGCCAGAGTTCTTGTGGGAGGAGGATGATGGCCTCTATCCGTGACTGTGCTGAGCAGAAGGAAAAACTATAGATATAATGGTCAAGATTGATCTTGACCTAAAGATACTCTGGATTTCTGAACTTGGATACTTGGTAATTCGTCCAAATGGTATTAGACATTATTGCTAAAGCTAAGATAAAATGGTTGACTAAATGTTGATCTTGAATGTGGTAAAGGGAGTGTTGGGGCACTTCTAGAATTCCAATGGGTCAGATTGACATCCAGTGGTGGATGGTAGCTATCTAGATATAATTGGAAGCTAGTGTGGTTGACTCGGTTACCTTGGGAATGGTTAGAATTACCCATAATATATTTATAAGTTGGGTAATGTTCCAAGGAGGTTGAGGCAAGAATGTTTTCTTGCCAGCTGCTATAGTATAAAAAGGAAAGTGACCCTGGTGGGTTATTTCCATAAGAGAAGGAAACATTAGTATGAGTTATGATTGCGAGATTAGTCATGAAAGTGATTGTAATCTCTAACTAAAAGAAAACTAAGGATAAAACTAAGCTACTATGATGAATACTTAGTTGTGTGTGTATGATTGAGTGCATGGATTTAATGGATTATGAAGATTCTTGATATGAAGCCTGTTATTAATACCAGTTAGGTACGAATGATATTAAATGTGCAAGTGATGCACATGTATGATGTAAGAGTATAAGTATACTAAAAGCCCAATATGATTGCCCCGACGAGTGAAAAGTGAGGCAAGAATTTCACTTGTCCAGATTAAATGAATACTATGGATGCACAACTGACTCCATTCTGGGGAGTCATGAAAGTTTTGTTCCAAATAATAGCCTTAGGGGAATGTATTCCATTTCCTCATGAAACACTAATATAATTATATAAAAGAGTAAACGAGAAAGCATGCTCTCTTGTCATAATAAGAGACAAATGATTATGCCTTTGAACCTCACATGAGAAGGATTGTGAATGATCCTGAGTTGACTGATCTTAAAATTAAAGATGCATTTGGGCTGTGAAATATACCTATGGAAACTACACACAGGCTTACGATTATGAGTATAGCTAAGTACATTGTGGATGTAAGTTAGCAAAAACCTAGAACATGTGTGGAAGCATAATCTGGAATGCATGTCAGAAACGTATGTCTATGTCCCTTAAAGAATGCTTATTAACAAGATGAAGCTATTTCAAGCTTGGGGCCATCACATATAGTGATGGATATGCAAAAAGGAAGTTGCATACCGAAGGAGTTCCCGGTGGAGGAACTGTATAAGGACTCTGTCAGAGGAACAAAGTCACAACCCTAATAATTGTTGAAGGTTGGAAAATGGGCTGCAAAGCCTTTCTATATATAAGAATCCTGGATTACATTTTTAAAGTATCATGTGATTAATAGAAGACTAACAACTGAATGATAACCACTCTGAGGACTGAGTAATGATGTGCAAGATGCACAGGTTTATGGTCCATTATGAACAAATATTTTGCTATTAAAGCATGTTGTTGTATTCCAAAAGGGTTAGGGTGAGACCTAACCAATGCTGCTCGAGAAAGGAGTAGGAAGATCACAATAAGAGGTAGATTGCATAAGTACAGAGGGAAAAAAGTAGAAACACTTTCCCCACCCTAAGAACCCTAAATTGTTTAATAGAGTCGTAGGATTAAAAGAGCAGTTGTGGAGACCGGTATAGTTGATAAAAGGCAAGTAAAACCCCCAAGTATGATTAAATAAATAAATGAGTACATTTAACGGACTAGGCTTGGTTGAAGCCATGATTTAGAAAAGGCAGTAAGGCCTTAGAGATAACTCAACTGGGCCGAAAATTCCTAGGCAGTATAGGAAGAGTTGGAAGAAGGGGAGAGTCCTCAAGTCTTCCTTGTTGAGTATTATGTTTTCTCTTGGGTGAGAAAATTGATTCACTAATAAAAGGGAATGTGTTGACATCTTAGTGATAAGGATTGTATTGCTGAAGATACAATCAAAATCTGTTTATGTTGCACTTGCGGAAACATTAAGGATAATGTGATGAAGTACATACAGAAATGCTAGGACATGTCTTAAAATATTTTTATTAATTTAAATGCTATGGTACTTGCATTTCAATTTACATGACGACTAATGTGCTTATGATGTATGCTATGTATAGAAAGGAATTGGAACTATTAAGGAAGACAATTGCCAATGATGGGAAACCTCAAGCAGAGGGTGACCATGGGAAGGCTGCGGTCGAAAGATTGTTGACAGGACTATGAAAAATCTCGCTAAAGCACTACTGATGGGGTAATATTAGAGGGGGGTGCGAGCAGCCATAACTGATATAAAAATGTTCATGCCTATGTGGCACAAGGTATGAAGGGATTGGGTAAGAATACCTTTTGAAATGTTTTACGGTCTTAATGTTATAAAGGAAATGTTGGAAGGTAATTGTATGCCTTGGATACCCAAGTAGGGTATGATTCAAGAAGGAGAACCTGAATAATGGAGGCATGAATCTCTGGTAGTTAAGACCGATTGTAACGCTCAGAAGAATTCATGAACTGATATGTCATGAATGCATGGACCAATCAAGGAATGATTGGAAACATAAAAGTGCTCATAGATAGCACATTGCATGGAGTTGCTTCAAGGAAATGCATGTTTGCATGAAGCACAGACAATGGAAATTTTCAGTGAGGAAGGAGAACCTTCCAAGGTTTTACTTACATTATGAAAATGCTGAAGGAAAACAAGTTTGGGTGGCCATGAGCAGTGGCACACTGGTTATTAATGGAGGAAGAATGCTTAAAGGAATTCATGTGAAACCTTTGATTTTCATGTATATTGACCTGGGGTTGTGATCCGCCTATAGCAGGAAGCATGGTCCTACTGTAAGAGTGAATGAAAATGAATAAGCCATGTGGTGAAGAGGTTGGCTAAATTCCAACACACCATGGCCAAGAACCTGTCATAAAGTATGACAAACTTGAAATAAATGCAAGGGTGCATTGGGTATGAATGTGGCCACGAATGTTGGTGCAATCATTAAAATCAATTGATACCCGAATTACATTTTAAAAATTTGGTAGGATGGAATGATGTATAGGTAAGGGATGATGTATCCTTTCGCTTTGTATCTTTGAATAGATGAAAATGACTTGGAATATTAGTATGCATGATTTTGAATATAGATAGATCTATATATATCTATATACATGGATGCATGAGAGACTAACAGTTTGTTTGGCTGTGTAAAGCATGAATTGCAGGGAGAGAAGGGTCTTGGATATGGCAGTGTTGTAAGCCCATAAGGAAGATCGATTGCTTGCTGAGCCAAACTGCAAGGGATGGTATTTCATTTGTGAGAAAGTGAATTTGATTGTTAGTATGCACAATTCCGAAATTGTTTGTGATGACGTTGTAAAGGTGCAATAAAAATGTATGTGCATGAGAACTAACACTTTGATTAGTTGACTAGTGATTGCAGAAAGGAAGAGTCTTGGATATGGAAATGCTATAAGCCATAAGGAAGACCGATTTCCTACTGAGCTAAAATGTTATGGGAAAGAAAGTCCCATGCTTGTGAATCTGGTTCCGTACGGAACATATCTGAAAATAAAAGAAGAGATTGGAAAAATCTGTGGGTGACATATTTGCAATAAAAATTCAGAAAGTTAGAATTTATAATGATGTCTCATGAATGTTGTATACCTGTGAAATAGGCTAGGAGAAAAGATCTGTCCAGAAGGAATAGATGAAGGCTTTCAAAGTTGAATATGATGGAAAAAATGGCTATTGCTGAGCCATGAAAACCCCGTGATAAGGCATGATCGCCTGAAAATTATTGTGTTGAGGTAACACAAGCCAGAGGGACACCCCGACAGTGAAAGTCTGAGGGATGCCTCAACTGTAAGACTCGATAGAGTCTCTAAAATTCTTTATGTGCGAGAAAACCTTGGCAGGGCAAGACGGATCACCCGAGGGACTGTATAGCTGTGAAGGGGATGCCTGAGCCTGGGCTTGGAAGGTGAGTGACCGCGAGGAAGAGGAGAGATTAATAGTTCTTGTAAACTATTGGGATCATGCACATGGTGGGTATTTCTTCTTGTGTGAGAAAACCTTGGCAAGGAAATATGGATCGCCCGAGGGACTGTATAGTAGTGAAGGGGATGCCTAAGCTTGGGCCTGGAGGGTGAGTGACTGCAAGGAAGATGAAACCATGATATCTCTTGTGAACTATTGAATTGGAATCATGCACCCAATGGGTAGGTCAAGGAAAAACAATGAGCCTGGATAACAAAACAACCATGCGGATACAAATCCACCAAATTGCACAGATGAGTATTGTGCTGGATTATGGAATTTCCTCTTCAATTTTGAACAACAGTATAATGTTTTCACACAAAATTGTGATTAATGTGCTTGTTGTCCAAGAATTATTGAGGAAGGTGATGAAGACTAAGAGCCTGAAAGAGGACCTGACCGAGGACGAAGGTCAAGACTTCTGAAGTGGCCGAATGAGAAAGGCATGATAGGTGTTTTTGAGAAAGAACACCGAGGACGATGTTTCTTTAAGGGGGAGGGAATTGTAACACCCTGTTTCCCCCAATTTGTAATTAATCATAAGATAGGAATTACCATGCTAATGCATGAGGACAATGTAAATGTATTATTGTTTGAGTTGCCAATAACTGAATGTGGGGGTGAAGACTTGAAAGTACTGGCCATGATATCACTAGAGGAGGGAAAGCAGTTAATGAAGAAAAGGACTGGTGGTTGAATTACCAACTACCCCCATGAATGGGGGCATGATCTAGCTGCAGGAAGTCAACCCAAAGTACCACTGGTTTTGGTAGACCAGGCGGACCCAAGCTTCCTTTTGACAGAAGGAAGGTGACAGTTATATAGGAGCAGACAACAAGGGAGGATGCACGGGACGAGAGCACAAGATCATAAGGGAGATGAGTAGATCTCTCCAGGGGGAGCATGATGAGAACTCTGCGAGATTGATGCAGGAGAGCATCTAGAAAACCTCACCGAGGCCATAACAGAGAGATATATTTGAGAGTTGCAGAGAATAGAACTGGAGCCGAAGTTGAACAGAGAAAGAATCCTCGAGAATTGTGAGAGTTCCCTGGTGATATCATGGCTTGGCACGGGGGTGGCTAGAGTGTTAAGATTGAATGCCTCTGAGCCTATGGTCAAGTGGAAGGATGAACACCCATAGTCAGTTGGTTGGCGAAAACCTGTAATAGATAAGCGATCTCCTTCCCTGTGTAATTTAGCTATAACTATGTAGGAATTGGTTATACTGTGTATGTTTCAGGAATTGTGCATGATTTCTTAATGGATGTACTATATCCCTTTCTATATTTCTTGGTTGTATAGTTAGGCCAGTAAAAAATTATATGGTTAGGATATGTTTTATACTCGTAAATACTTGTGTCCTGTTGTGGCATAAGCCAGAGTCACAAACTGTGTGTTCGTTGACCATGGACATAATTTCATGTACGCATGCCAACCTTCCTAGTTGTTTAGAGTCCCTTGGAGGACGAAGTCTGTTAAGCTCAGAAGAGATAACGATTTCATAAGCGTAAGTGAAACCCAAGAAGATCACAGGCTGAGACCTTCGTAGTGTCGAAATCTTCCAAGACTAGGGATGATTACCCAAGGACCCTCTGAAGGATCAGGCGATCCGGGTCTAGAAACCCTGTGCAAGAAGGAGTGAATCTTGAAGGTTTTCGAAGTCATGGGAAGTTGAAGCTCCGAGAAACTGAATTTCGTTACCTAAGCTCAGAAAGGATAGTGAGTCCAATTATCAAAAGAGAGCATCCTTTCATTTGATAGATGAACGGATGAAATCCTTTCGGGAGTATTCCAGGTCTGTCAGGACCAATGGATCTAGAGGAAGAGCACAGGCATTAATGCTCGACCCCTTTAGCCTTTGCAAGTAGCAAAGGAATCGGGACCGTATATCCTAGGGTCCATTAGGAGCTACCTTGACCATCCATTAGAAGGGACACGTGGAGAAAATCCAAATCCATTAGGGATTTGGGCACCGGGAGAACAAGGGTGAAGACCAGAGAAAAATTGCGAAGTGAAAACTCGTGATAATATCACGACCATTGATCATTCCAAAAAGATCACAGCCGTTGATCGTGACTAAAGATCACAACCGTTCATTTGGAGGACGCGTGGCGTGCAGACATCATTTCACTGACTCACTGGGGAAGGAAGTCAAAGGACAAGCTCGCAGATTTTGCAAAACACGAATTCGCAACATCAAATCGGAACCGTCAGATCGAGATAGGCTATGGGCCATTGATCTGGCGCATACACCTTTCAGGGATTCAATTTCGTGATTTTGAAGGTGAAGACTCCGCCAAAGTCCTGAAAGGTGGGACACCGGGTTTTAATCTGGACCGTTAGTTGGCGGAAGGATTTGAGTCATTTGATCACAAAGGAGGGAGACTGTTGATCTGGGAGAGATATTTCGAGTTTCAGGGATCGGGGAACTAGGGTTCCTTGCAACAGGAATCCCAAAACATGAAATTTGGTAGCTCCTATTGGTGGTAGCGCGTGGCCACAAGAAAGGGTCACATGGACGAAGGCCAAAGGAGGAGCCAAAGACCGTTAACCCTTTTGGGTTTTCAAGACTCAGAGGAATGAGGCGCCGGATATTGGGATCCCCGGTATCACGAAACACGACGTTCCTAAGGGATTGGCCCTCGATCACAGGACAGGGTCAGATGGAGGAAACCTAGAGGAGGAGCTAGAGCCCATTAAGTCTATTTCGGGTTTTGGAAATTGAAGGAGTCGAGGGAATCAACAATAGGATTAGCGAAACGTGAATTCTGAAGCGCCTTTTGAGTAAGGCCGGTGGTCGCAACTGACTATCACATGGAGGGGAAGCTTGCAGTTGGTTCTTGAATTGCGCACGATGGGTTTCAATAGAGGACCTGTGAATTTGTTAAGTAAAGGTTCCAACAGGAACCAAAGAGGTGTTCCAGTTAAAGGAGAGAAACGATCCAGTGATCGAGAGTTCGCAGAACCCTGTAGGGGAGCAGGGAATTGAAGAGTTGCTTTAGCTCGGGGATTTTGAAGGTCCATTGATCAGGATTACAGACCATGGATAAAGGATTTGACTAACCCAGTCCTGTAGTGGGTGTGTGACACATCAAGTCATCGAGGAACAAAATAACAAACTAAATAAACCCATTGTTGAGGAGGAAATTGACCAAGTGATCCAGGAAATGCCCAATGGGAAAGCCCCAGGTCCAGATGGCTTCACAGTGGAGTTTTTCAAAGCCTGTTGGGAAGTGGTCAAACATGACGTTTATAGGGTAGTGGAGGACTCTAGACGGTCAAGCTCCATTCTAAAAGTGCTAAATTCTACAATGATTACTCTAATTCCCAAATAAAAGGAAGCCAGGAACCACGACCGTTACAAACCTATAGCTCTATGAAATGTGGTTTACAATATAATCTCCAAAGTCATAGCCAATAAATTGAAACCCCTCCTACCCACACTAATCTCACAAGAATAGACAGGCTTTTTGGAAGGAAGACAAATAATGGAAAACATCATCCATGCCCATGAGCTAATCCACACCCTGAAAATTCAGAGGAGAGCCAGAATGATAATAGAACTGGATCTAGCAAAATCTTATGACAAAATTTGTTGGCACTATATGGTCAAGACTCTGGAAGCCTTTGGCTTCACCGAGCACTGGATCAGCTGGATAGTCAACCTAGTGTCCATGACAAGTTACTCGCTCCTAATAAATGGAACCCCATCCAAACCTTTCTGGCCCATGAGAGGCATCAGACAAGGAGACCCGATGTTCCCCTTCTTGTTCATTATGATGATGGAAGGTCTCAGTCGAAGCATAAAAAGCGCAACAACTGTAGGATAAATAACAGGCATCAAACCTTTCGAAAACTGCCCTACTTCCACACATCAATAGTTCATGGATGACACCTTACTCCATGTCATACCCACGGTCAAGGAAGAAAAATCATACAAAAGAATCCTAGAAGAGTTTGGATAAGCCTCGAGTGCAGAGATCAACCACTCCAAATCTATAATCTTTTTCTTCAACACCAACCCTGCAATCCAAAGAAATCTAGCCAATATCTTGGGCTTTGAATGCAAATCACTCCCAACCAACTACTTGGGCATCCCCTTGACAAACATGGCATACAAAATGTCAACTTGTGAGGGAGTTATCAACAAGTTACAGGAGAGGGTGAAAAAATGGACGTACAGATGCCTCAACCTAGCGAGAATACTCATTTTGACCAAATCGGTTTTGCAAGCAGTTCCAACTTTTATGATGTCCATTTTTCCAACCCCCAAGGGGATACTACAAAAAATAAGAACCATCCAAAGGGACTTCCTATGGCGAGGAGCAGAAACAAAGAAAAAATGGGCCCTGGTGGCATGGGAGAAGGTCTGTAAACCAAAAAGCAAAGGAGGCCTGGGGCTATAAGACCTGCAAGTAACCAATGATGCCTACAGGGAAAATCTCTGGTGGCAATGGGTCAAAGAAAATACTACACCATGGGTAAACCTCTGGAAGGCCAAGTATGCCCCAGACACAAATGACCAGGAAATAATCCGCTTTAGGGGAAACAGGGAGGGATCAACCATCTGGAACCTAGATTGGCACAAAAAATCTTGGATCCAGACACACAGCCTTTGGGAAGTAAAGAATGGAAAAACAACCAGATTCTGGGAGGACGCCTGGCAACAAGAACCTAGAATGGAAAATTTGGATAGGGAGGAACTCCAACAAGAGATGACCGCGCAAGGTAAAAACAAAGTCTACCACTACTAGAAACAAAAAACAGATCGCAACAGATGGAGAATCTGGGACACTCTCAGTCCACAAAATAGAGACCGGACCGCAACAAGCGTAGAAGAGGTGGAGGAGGAACTGGGGAGAAGGAAAATTGTAGTCTCAGAAGAGGATGACCAACTGAGATGGGGACAAAAAAACAATGAGGAATTCAACTTGAAAGAAGTCTGACATTACATCGAGGACCAGGACCAAGAATATCCAACGCAACAATGGGATAAGCTTTGGAACAACCCCCAATGGCCAAAAATAAAATTTTCAAATGGTTAATACTCCACAACCGAATTCTAACTTGGGAAAACCTAAGGAAAAGGGGATTCATAGGCCCATCAAGATTCCACCTCTGTCAAGCTAAGGAAGAGACAATGAATCATCAACTCGACGAATGCATCTACACAATAGAGATCTGGGACTGGGCAACAAGTATCTTTCGATAGTCCAATAGGATCTGAGGTAACATCTGTGCAACTATCAATATCTGGAAAGAGAATTACAGTGAAAATGAAGAGGTGAACCTCTGTTGGATCCTCATTCCGGGGATGATCATATGGGCAATATGGAAAGAAAGGAAGAGATTCATCTTCAAGAATGAAAGTCGTCCGAAAGGGAAACTCAAGGAAACAATACTCTCCCTGATAAGAGAAACGATATAGAGCCACAACTATCAGACAGGAAGAGCACAACTCGTAGACCAGGACTCCCAAATCCTAGAATATTTTCACCTGAAAGACGGGCACAACCACAGTCATGCAAGGCTGTTACCGAAACTCCTAGTAGGTTAGCACAACTACAAGCCCCCCCAGTAGGATCCCTCAATTTTAATTTCGACGGGGCATCAAAAGGTAACCCAAGAATGACAGGAATGGGAGGGGTAATCAGGGACAGTGATGGAAACATAATCTGGCTGTACACTAGGAGTCTGGGAAACTCAACCAACAACGTCGCAAAATTCGAAGCCCTAGAGATTGACCTCGAGATCCTAAGCTGTGAAAGGATGACAAACACCATCATGGAAGGTGATTCCATGCTGGTTATCAACACAGTGAAGAGACTCTAAAATGGCACCAAAGTGAAAAAAATTCAGAGGCACTGGCGCTTGGCACACTCCCTACAAAAAATCCAAGAGCATTTGCAGACGAGGAACACAGTGGAGTTGTGCTGGGTACACAGTTCAGAAAATGGACTGGTGGACATAATCACTAATGAGGGGGCCAACAAGGAAGAATTAGAGCTAGACACTATCTGGAGTAACATCTAGAATGGTAAGTTCAGAACAGACTGCATCCAACTAGCGACAAAAGACCGTGACGACAGTCGAAGTGAAGACGACCACACTAAGGAAGGAGGTGCAAGGATAACTGACGGGCACAAAGGAACCAGGCAGAATCCGATTTCCCATCACTCAACCACAAGTTACAATGCAGACTCAAACCACACAACAAACGGGGGTATGACACCAAGGTCTTGTCAATAGGATTAAGTACAGGGGTTGTTCATGGGAACGCAGAGAAGGTAATCAACAGGTAGCAAAGGATGAAGGGAAAACAGTGTTATGGTGGTTAAGTATGGATACACCTCATCCAAGTAAAGATATGGGGAGTGGCACAATTGGTTGTACAACGTGCAGAGACAAGGGTTGGCGCAGGGCTTATGGCCGAGTCATCAAGAGCACACATATCGAGATAGAGAAAAAGGATAGAATGGTACACCTCTATGGGAAGAACATGATTGCTAGGATGAGCCCACAGCTGGGGAAATCCCATAAGAGAAGAAGCACTAGGAATAGCTATAGACAGGAAAAGAGCAACTGCAGGGACTATCATAAAAACAAGGGAGGTGCAAATAGGAACAGGAGGAGAATCCAAGGCAAAAACTACCACAAACCAGCCAACATGGTACGCATGAACAAAAATCACAGTAAGAGAATCCCCCAGGGGAAAGAACCTCCAATAAGCTCCCAGAGGATTACAAGGATGGAGCAAGCGGCCAGAGAGGCCAAGGGAACCTTTCATACGCAGGTAGAACCAAAAGGCAAAGTGATCATCACTAGGTGGGAGAAAGAAATCAATACCAAATGCAAGGGTAAATCATGGAAGGAACTGATACAAGAAGCAGACTGGATAAGGGACCTTGGGGCCACACAACCCGGAGTAACCCTCTACCACAAAACGATGGAGGAGGCTTGGTTAACAAAGATGTTAATAGGCAAGGTGAGCTCTGAACGGAAATATGCCAGCCGAAAGGATAACAGGGACCAAAAAAAACTGCTTACAGAGATCCTGAGTCACCTCAACAACTTGGAGGCTAGTACAAAATGGCTAACGAAGGACCAGAGGGACCATAAAGAGAAAATGGAAAGAATGGAAGGCCAATTCCACCTATACTTGTGCTAATTCCACCACATGGACATCACGCCAGCGGACCGGAATGGAGCCCTAGCTTGCATCAGAAAGACGTGTACGGTGGTCCAGAGGGATGAGAACAAGGGAAGAAAGGATGAAGGAAAAAAACATCTCATCATCCTGAACTAGCACCGATTCAGCCATTGGTCAATTCATGTTGCTCAATGTAGGTGCAACCTCCTTTTTATATGATTATGTCTTATATATATATACTTTTGTTTAGCTCTTCAAAACTGGATATAGTAGGACTGGGTTGGTTTCCCAAGGTGGCGGCCTAGCCTACCCCTCTGCTATATTAGAAAGAGAAACTCCGGAGTCCCTGATCCGGTTTCCATTTTGGCAGATCAAGGGATTTCCCCTCCTTTTGTATCATAACCTCTTTCAGTAATATAAGAACTCACACTCACTTACAAAAACAAATATTATTTTTTATAAAATTAATAATTGGAAAAAAATAAATGCAAAAATGAATGGTGTGGATTTTGTTTGTTACACTACAAATGAAAAGGTTCCACTTTTCAAAACCCATAGTCTAATTGTTCTACATTTTTGTTTTTGTTTTGGGATATTTTTCATGGATATTTCGGCAAGAAATTGTTGAATTTGCAGATTGGAGTGGTTATTTCTGTATAATCCAACTGCCCCATAGGTTTTTTAGCATGTCGAATCCATTTCTACATTCAAAAATGCAATTTAAACAACAAAAAATTGTGATTTTGTGAAAAATTATGTCACCAAATTCCAGCAAAAAAGGAAAAAAACATAGAACAATTAAACAACACCCTTTTCTAAATACCTAATGAATTTATGCCCCAAAAAACCACCACTTTTCAGAGTCGTAAATTTATGCAATAAAATCATCTTAACATGTGGTAACACTGGCTACTTAAAAATTCTAAACCCTCCAACACATGATAAGACTTGCTACTTCGAAAAAAATAAAAACTTAACCATTTTTACACTGGGATTTTAATAGTTTTCATTATAAATAATCATAAGAAATATTCATAATTTGGCAATTTGTGAGAGATAATAAATGTTTAGATAGATTTTAAAAAGAATTAAAAATATATGTATTTTAAATATTTTAAAATAATAGATTAAAATAAATAAATATTAATTTATTTTATGATAATTAAATTATATTTTGTTCCTTTTATCGCGATTGATTTTTTTTTTCCAGTTTAATTTATTGATAACATAAACATGCCATATTTACTTGTATTATAAATGCTTCTCATTACTTTCAATGTAGTTCTTATTTGTTTGAAGAGTAAATACTTTTTTATTCGAATCCAACGAAATAGATCTCAGTGAAATCACTATTTTTTGTTGTTTAAATTGTATTTTTGAATGCATAAATGAATTCAACACCCTGAAAAACTATTGGGGCACTTGAATTATACATACTCAATCACTTAAATATTGAGTTCCAACAATTTTTGGATGAATTTTGGGAAAAATTGATTAAAAACAAATGCCCGTAAAAATGTCAAAAAGTCAAATGTTTAGACTACGAGATTTACTTGTATTATAAATGCCCTTGTATTATAAATGCCCCTGTGTACTCTCAATGTAATTCTTATTTGTTCGAAGATGCAATACTTTTGCAAGTCAAAAGGTAACATTTTTCATGGGGTTCAAAGGGTAACATCCATGATATCTCATGGGGTTCAAGGGGTAACATCCATGATGACTTCTTGTCATTGTTGATGAAAGAGATGAAGGGGCAACATCACTATAGGGTTTGGGGTAATACCCCAAAATATCATTCATAAAGGGGGTTTTAAAATTGTGAAAAATAAAGTCAATATATCGTAAGGATTGTGGGGCTCAGGGATTTATAAGTATTAGAGGTATAAAAAGAGAATCTAGTAAAAATATGGGATATCTAGTAAAAATAGGTTGTTTTTTTTAATTGAAAAGATGTATCGAGAGAGGGGTTCAACGAAAAGAATTTGGAAGATATTTATTAATAACTAGTGAAATTAGGGGTATTCTTTAATATTCCACAAGCACATGTGATATGTCACAAGTTCATTAAGTAAATACCCTATGACACTCAACAAGTCACTTGCACACTCACTTGTGAGACACACACTTCTGAAATCTAGAAATGTCAATTAACATTAATATTATTATGCTAACACAACAACAAACATGTCTTCAAGACAAATAACCACCCCATCAACAATTATAAAATTACACATCTTCGACATCCAACACATGGATTCTAGTCACTAAAATATAATTACATGTATATGGTGTATTATATGAAACATAAAGCATAGAACAAGTTTGCTCATAGTTAGTTATTCTCTCTCTCTTTCTCACATAATATTGTGCAAAACATTTACACACTAATACAAATACAATTTCTTTCAAATTTACTTTGTATATGTCTTATTCATTGTTTTCCTTTATTTTTGGTCATCGTAATGCATCCATAACTTAATTCATACATATTATACATTAAAATACATTTTAGTACAATATTGTTGGTTTAATTATAGAGAGTTGGTATATGGAATTTGTTATATAGGTGTGTGTATGAATTCCTCATTATAAATTCTTATAAGTGAATTTGAGACTTGCAACTACAAAGGTTATTGAAATATTTGTACATAGATTAGGTTACTAAGATGTGCATGTATAAGTTACGAAGGTGAGCACATACAAGATATTGAAAATGAAAATGACCATTTATGTTGAAACTTAACACACATATACTTTTTTCACTAATTTTTATTACAACTCATTTATATGATTATTTATTAGCATTAGGGTAGAGTTACCAATTGAAAAAAATTTAAAATAAAATAATAACCATCTTCATTATATTATAATAAGTAGTTATTTTTCATTTTCCCTTAAAACCAACCATACAAATGAACAACACTGTTGGATTACTGAGAGGGGGGTGAATCAGTAATAGAGAAATTTAATCATTTTTAACCAAATAATCCAAGTGTTATGTCAATGTAGAATTATCATCCATTAATGAGCAATGAACAAATGAACAATCATACACATATACAGTACACCAGTGTTTTACGTGGAAACCCAAAGCGAGAGAAAACCACGTAATGCTTTTTCTCATATGTCTTGAAGAATTACATTCATTGGAAGCACCAACTTCCTTTGTTTTCCAATTGCAACTGGAAGGAGGCTCCAGCCCCCTAGTTTCTCAGGATACAACCTGAGGGAAGCTCCAACTCCCCAATTATCTGGCTACAACTAGAAGGAGGCTACAACCTACTATGTTCTCTGATTAAAACCGGAAGGTGGTTACAACAACCTTTCCTTGCCCCGTCCAACCGCCCTGAAGTAGAAGTAGAATGATGGAACCACTATCACATTATCAATGTGAGATATACCACTGTAAACCTGTACCAATAAATTTGAACCATGCATCAATCATTCATCAACCTGTACCTCAACCTGTAATCAACCTGTACCATAAACAAGTGCATCAACCATGCACCAACCTGTACTAAACAACCTGTAATCAACCTGTACCATAAACACGTGCATCCAACCATATACCAAGTATGTACCAATCATGTGTCAACTAATCATCAACTATGACTCATCAATATGTACCAACATCATCAACTATACACCTCATGTATGTGCCAACTCATCAACTACTTGTCTCAACCATGTACTCAACATGTACCTCAACCAAAANCCCTCATCAATTTCATCATCCAAATCTGATTTGTAGCTCTGTAATAGACCTGGTGTATATGATCACATTCCTACAAACCTTCCTTAACTTTAACAACAAGAGACTAGCATTTTCATCAAACTTTTCTTTAGTCTCACATGCCTACTTTTGGATTAGTCAACAACCCTAACTTGAAGTAATCATAACTTTGTACCTGTAATGAATAAAGATATGAAACTGATATACAATGTTTTTCAGTGTGTTTTTTGCAATTCCTCCAGGTGTCACTACTTGGAACCTCTCAGAAAAGGAGTTATAGCAAAAATGGCATACCTTGTTGAATTCTGGATTATTCTAGAGAGCAAGCTTGTAGAGCGTGCCCTGCATGGAATATTTGTTGAATCGATCTGAAAATATTACAAAAAATTATAAAGACTATAATATAACCAACACATTTGTTCTTACTGAATTTGGATCTGTTATGAAGAATTTATTACGTTTTTACCCGAAACACATGTTTTTGACTAGTTTCAGGACTAGCCACAAACCCTATTTTCCACGGACTGTAAATACAAAAATACAATGACCCAAAAGCTGAATTTTTTACCACGGATACTTGGATATGTTTCCTCAATGGAATAAAAATTTCATGGTCTGAATCATTCTATAAAAAAATTTATTGTGAAAATGGTGAGATGACCTGTAAATAACATACCTTAGAAAGCACCATCAAAAGAGTTTATCCTTCCTTGAATTCCGGCCTTGTTTTTTTCACCTTCCCTCAGAAATATGGCTTAGATAGCCTTTGGTTACCTCAGAAACCTATAGGTATTCAATATTCTCAAGTGTGTCTTAAATGAGAGATCCTTTCCTCTTATTTATACACTCCAAGTAGCTTGCTTAAAAACATCTTCTAGGTCACTTTGCCCACTTTCCTTATTTTAGGGTTAACCCACTTCTAATTTTCCATTGAATTTATTATTTAAATAATTTATTTTGTATTCACTTTGAATTATATTACACTCATCACTTCACTTTATTATTTACCTTCTAAAATCACTTAAACCACTTTGACTACTTTGACTTTTTGGGGCTTCTAGATGACATATGAGGGTCCTCCAACTTCGTAAGGCCATAACTCTCAAACCGTGAGGAGTTATGTGACATTCCACATACCACCAGAAACAGAATGACATGTACTATCCATATAGAATAGTATTACCTTCAAATATAGAAAAAATCATATTGTTATACATCAAACAAACTTGGGACCATTACCCAAACCTTTGTCCTGCGGGGATTTCTTCAAGGGTTGACATCAATGACAACCAACCTTAATCAATAATCTCCCCCTTTGGCATTGATTTCAACACTCTGATGTAATACTGAAATCATATCACTCATACTCCCCTGGAACCATGCCTCTGTCCTCTGCATCTAATAAATCTGCTGCCCCTGGAACCATGCCTCTGTCCTCTGCATTTGATAAATCTCTCCCCCTTTGTCATCAATGACAAAGGTATCTTTTCATCCGGGGTTTCTCCCCCTGACTGAACTGTCCTCGTATGGTGCTTCCTCATGTACATCTAAGACATATAAGATAAACATTCAAAAATAATTCAAAAAACATTCATTTTGGAGTGGAAATAACTCCAAGTCTTTGGTGAAGATATTCAAAGGATTCCCGTGGAAGTGGTTTTATAAAGATGTATGCCACTTGTTATTTTGTGCCCACATACTCAACTCTGATGTTCTTTTCTACAACCTACTCCCATAGAAAGAGATACTTGATGTTGGTTGTGGAGCCTGATTATCTTCCTGACTCAAAGGTCTTGTGTTTTTCATCCGTTTTTATACCCCATGAAGACTTTACACCCCAGACGTATGTACACTCTTCCACGCGAGGGAGTGCAGAGGGGGGGTACCCCCTCTGCGGGGTTCAAGGGCAAAGCCCCCAAAGGAAAAATTTACTTGTAAAAGTATATTGTAATTTCATTGTAAATCTGGACCGTTCATTATAAGGTCGCAGATCTAACAATAGAAATTATGTTAGGGTTTTTTTCCCTAGAAGGCAACCCTCTTTTATGAGGGAAATGTATTGCGACTATGTATGACGGCGAGTATTGTATTCTGAGATAGGAGATTGTGAGAGAAAGAGGAGGTAGTTACAACGGGTTTTGTTGTAGGTTGTATCCTTTCATTTGCTAGATAATAATAAAGGAAGGACCTGGCAATTTCTCTGGTGGACGTAGCCCACACTGGGTGAACCACGTAAATCTGTGTCTCTCTTGTATTGTGTATCTTTTGTGTTTTGTTTCCACATTTGTTTTATTTTATTTCTCTGTGGTCCTGTTTTTCTAACAACTGGTATCAGAGTGAAAGGTAACTCGCAGGAAAAGAGGGTTCCTGGTTCGAGTGGGAGCAATGTCGGAAGATGGAAAGTTTAGGATCGAGAAATTTAACGACCAAAACTACCAGTTATGGAAGATGTAGATGGAAGATTATTTATAATGAAGAGATTATTTAAGGTATTTCTAATGAAGAGATTATTTAATATGAAGATGTCAGAAGGTGGGTCTGTTGCAGATCATTTAAATGAATTTAATACGGTTACTAATCAACTAAGTTCCGTAAAAGTGGACTTTGATGATGAGGTTAGGGCTCTTCTAATCTTGTGCTCATTGCGAGAAAGATGGAACGGCTTGGTCATGGTTGTAAGTAACTCTATCTCTAGTTCAAATACTTTAAAATTTGATGATGTTGTTAGTGTTATCCTTGGTGAGGAAATGCAACAGAAAAGCACAGGTGAGACATCAGGTAATGCGTTCAACATGGAGAACAGGGGAAGACAAAAGGATAGAGGAAAGGGCTTAGGGAACCGTGAGAATTCTAGGAAGGGCGGATCCAAATCCAGACTTGGAAAGATAGAGTGTTGGAATTGTGGGAAGAAAGGACATCTGAAGAAAGACTGCAGAGCTCCAAAGAAACAAAGAGATGGACAACAGGAGAGAAATCAGAAAGAAAATGTAATAGGTGATGTGTTACAATATGCTTTGATTCTTTCTGTAGATAATATTTCTGAGTCTTGGGTAGTAGATTCAGGGGCTTCATTTCATGCCACACCCCATAGGAAACATTTTCTAGATTATGTTCAAGGTGATTTTGGACAGGTTCATTTGGGTGATTATGTTGTTGGACAACTGAGAGGGGGGGGTGAATTAGTTGTTACCGTGCTTAAACAATAATGCTTATTTTAAATTCTTTGTAGAGCACTTAATGACAATCAAAATAATGCAGGGAAGTAAGCAATAGAACAATCAACATCATTTTCACATATGAAATATACAGAGACAGATATTTCCTGAGGAAACCCATAAAGGGTAAAAACCTCTTCTTATTTATATGATAAGTAATCTTTACATTTTGTACATTATCATACATATGAGCTCCAACTCATTGTGAGGCTACAGCCTCTGTATTGCAAGTTGCAACTTGTTGAGAGCACCAACTCTCTGTTTTCTCTAGCACCTACTAGAAGGAAGCACCAACTCCCTGGTTTCTCTAGAACCCACTAGAAGGAAGCACCAACTCCCTAAGTGTTCCAACACCAACTGGAAGGAAGCACCAACTTCCAGTCACACAGGCACCAACCTGTATAACAGAGAACAACAATTCTCCCTTGCACCACCCTGCCACCCTGGTTTCTCTGGCTGCAACCAGATGGAAGATACAACTCCCCATGTTCAAGCACCCACTTGAACCTCTAAGGACAACATTCCTCCCTAGCACCTCTCTACCACCCTGAAATATAAATTTTTGCTAATGAAACTTATCACAGTGATACAATATTTATCATTGGCTTACCAGACTTATCATTGTTCTGCTACAATGCACTGCTCTATCTGCATCAGTGTCTTCTGCACACTCCTTGCGCTTTATGTTCTTTTGCCTTTTATGCTCTCTGTGCCATGTCCCTTCAATGCACCATTCCCCTTCTGTACATTTCTGTTGCTGCACTCTACCTCCTTCTTCCTATCTCAATCACACTCCACAGCAACAACACAGATCTCTTCTTTTTTCTACATTCTTATAGTCTCTATGCTCCGTGTGCATGCAATATGCACCAAGCTCCTGTATGCTCTCCATGCCCAGTCACCTCCACATCGGGGTGTTTTTGCCACTTCACTCTTCCACAACTATCCCATCTCCTGTGTGCCACATTGTTTCTCTTTGTTCTGCATTTCCTGCTCATTTCCAGTGCTCTACCTAATCATCATGGTAACTCTTCAGCTTCTCTGGCGGTTTCACCCACGCATCCATCATCACTGGGTGTTATGTCGAGATTCCTCAGCTTCTTTGGCAGTTGAGAGTCTTCATCTTCTCTTTCATATATGAGCTCATCCTCTGGCACAGACCATCATTTGTTTCTAGTAGTTACACTGTGAAGTGCAACAGTAGCCCTCCGATCTTATTCAAATTCATCTGCACCGTTGAATTTAATTCATTGAATCTTGCGTTCATTTCACCATTTCACACTTCGTCATTTTGGCAATCCTATTGTGTGGAATCTCGACTCTCCAAGTCACGATCTCCGAAACTTCGAAAAAGGAGCTTGCTGCTCCAAGATTTTCTCTACAGCTCTTCGACCATGTGACTACGAGAGGTGACCGAGTGCTTATCCATATAGTGCTTTCACGATTTCACTTTTCGACATTTTGGCATTCCTATGGCGATGAGTTCTTGATGCTCTATGTCTCGGTATCCAAAGCTCCGAAATGGAGCTTGGTTGCACTAGCTCCGATCATTTCGGCATTTCGCATTTCGACTTTTCGCGATTCTTGTGATGAAGAGTCTCGTTACTTGACTCTTCCAACTCCCGGTATCCGAAGCTCCAAAATGGAGTCGGATCAACGGTCCACACTCTAGATGATTCGACGGTCCAGATCTCTTTGTGATTTTGCACATCGCGATTTCGACATTCTTGACGTGAGAGTTCTTGACAACTCCACCTCCCGGTCTGTGAAACTCTGAAATGGAGTCAGCTCAACTTTTCATCTTTTCTCACTTCGCAACTTCGGGATTCCTGTCGTGAGAGTCCTTGACATCTCCAACTCCCGGTATTTGAACCTCCAGTATGGAGTCTTTGACATTTCGCGATTTTGCATTTCACAACTTCGGGTTTCGCGACTTCGAGACTCCTGTAGTAAGAGTTCTTGACATCCCCAACTCCCGGTATCCGAAATTGTCTCTTGCTTTCGGGATTTCGGCGTTTTGCATTTCGCGATTCCGGGACTCCTGTGGTGAAGTGTTTTGACACTTCAACTACAAGTATCTGGAATTCTCCTCCTTCTTCTGGGATTTCGACATTTCGCATTTCGTGATTTCGGGACTCTTGTGGTGAAGTGTTTTGACACTTCAACTCCCGATATCTGAAATTTTCCTCCTTCTTCCGGAATTTCGGCGTTTTGCATTTCACGATTTCAGGACTCTTGATGATGAAGAGTCTTGAATATTCCACCTCTCGGTATCTGAAACTCTGAAATGGAGTTATTTCCCGGTCTGCGAAACTCTTCTTTTATGTGCCTATTTCGGGATTTCGGCGTTCTGCATTTCGGCGTTTCGGCATTTCGACACTCCTGTGGTGAAGTGTTTTGACACTTCAACTCCCAGTATCCGAGACTCTGAAATGGAGTTTACGCTTCTGATCTTTCCATGCAATTATTCCTACACTGCTGGTCTTCCTTGCCTGCTTGTTTGCCATCAAATAAACAAGCACACTCTTGCACTCTTCGTGCACCTCTGCACTATCTCTTCTGAGCTTACGTTGTCCCTGTTTTTCCATCACTGCATACTCTGATCTTGCCATCAATGACAAGCATACCTGCCTGTAAACATGCCAACAATCTCCCCCTTTGGCATTGATGGCAACCCTGAATGATTGCGCTAATATGTTTGGACCTCCAATTGTAGCATCCGGTCCGGACCACTCCTTTTTCTCCCCCTTTGACATCAATGTCAAAGAAAACATGCTCCCCCTAAGCTGTTGCAGTAATTTTAGGAGGTATCAGATATTCAACCAATATAAAACTCCCCCTAACAAGATGGACTCTCTTAGGTGTGAGACAGTATGACACCCAGCTTCTGTCGGAGATATTCAAATGGTGTCTTGGCTAGGGGTTTAGTAAAGATGTCTGCAATTTATTCTGTGGTTGGAATGTAATGGACTTGAACAACTTGATTGGTGACCTGCTCTCTCATAAAATGGTATTTTATGGGAACATGCTTGGTCTTGGAGTGTAATACAGGATTCTTAGACACACTGATGGAACTAGTGTTATCACAATGAATTGGGATCGGTGCAGCATATTTTACCTCCAAGTCTGCAAGTGTCTGAATTATCCATATACCTAAGTGCAATAGGTAGCAACAACAATGTACTCTGCCTCTATAGTTTATAAGGAAATGGAACCTTTCTTTTTACTAATCCATGCTACTAATGAGTCACCCAGGAAGAATGCTCCTCCATTGGTACTTTTTCTCTCATCAACACAATTTGCCCAATTTGCATCTAAATAGGCAGTTAACTGAAAATTCTGATTTCTGGGATACCACAGACCATAAGTCATTGTTTCTTTCAAATACCTGAATATCCTTTTGATAATGAGCAAATGACTCTGTTTAGGTGCAGACTGATATCTTCCTACCATTCCAACAACATGCATTATGTCTGGGCGAGATGTTGTGATGTACACCAGGCTGCCTATCATTGACCTATATGAACTTTGATCAACATCAGGTGAGTCATCATCCTTGCTTAATTTTCATCCAGTAACCATAGGTGTGCCCACAGGTTTAGAATCTTCCATTTGAAACCTTTTCAACATTTCTCTTAGATATTTTTCTTGAGAAATGAACATCCCTTCAGACCTTTGAGTAATTTGCAGAACAAGAAAAAATGACAGTTCACTTATCATAGACATTTCAAACTCAGACTCCATGGCAGAAGCAAACCATTTTACCAATGAATCCTTATTACATCCGAAGATGATGTCATCTACACAGACCAACACAATGAGCAAATCATCACCCTCTGTTTTGATATATAGATTGTTGTCAATTGATCCTCTCTTGAACGCTTTGTCTTTGAGATACGTATCCAGTTTGTGATACTAGGCACGAGGAGCTTGTTTTAAGCCATATAAAGCTTTCTTCAGCTTGCATACTAAGTCAGGGTTATCAGACAGTTCGAAACCCTCTGGTTGTTCCATATAGACTTCTTCATTTAAATCTCCATTTAGAAAAGCTGACTTGACATCCATTTGATAGACTTTAAACCT
>ML792624.1:200951-227070 GCA_009831015.1 Picea engelmannii
TTGGCATGCAGGTTGAAGAAGAGCTTGTATGGCCTAAATCAAGCTCCAAGGCAGTGGTATTTGAAGTTTGACAGGTTTATGACAGAACAGGGTTATAGTAGATGTCATTCTGATCACTGTATTTATTTTAAAAGGCTAGAAAATGGAAGCTATATTATCTTGCTATTGTATGTAGATGACATGCTTGTTGCAGGGTCTAATATGCAGGATATAAATATGCTCAAAAAGAAATTATCCAATTCATTTGTGTTGAAGGATTTGGGTGCTGCAAAGAAAATCCTTGGCATGAGAATAACAAGAGACAGGAAAAATAAAAAATTGACATTGTCTCAGGGTGAGTACATAGAGAAGGTGTTGGAGTCAAAAAGAAATTAGCCAATTCATTTGTGATGAAGGATTTGGGTGCTGCAAAGAAAATCCTTGGCATGAGAATAACAAGAGACAGGAAAAATAAAAAATTGACATTGTCTCAGGGTGAGTACATAGAGAAGGTGTTGGAGAGGTTTAGAATGCAGAATGAAAAACCAGTTAGTACACCTTTGGCCATCCATTTCAAATTAACTAAGGAATTGTGTCCCAAGACACAGGAGGAGATAACATACATGTCCAGGGTCCCTTAATCATCAGCAGTTGGCATCTTGATATATGCAATGGTTTGCACAAGACCAGATATTGCACATGCAGTGGGAGTTGTGAGCAGGTATATGAACAATCCAGGTAAAGAACATTGGGAGGCAGTAAAGTGGATTTTCAGGTATTTGAGAGGTACTACTACTCATGCATTATGTTTTGGAGGTTCAAACACTTTTCTACAGGGATATGTTGATTCAGATATGGCAGGTGATAAAGATAGCAGGAGGAGCACCACAGGGTATGTTTTTACTATAGGTGGAATAGCAGTAAGTTAGATTTCGAAACTGCAAAAGGTTGTTGCACTTTCAACAACAGAGGCAGAGTATGTTGCTTCTACAGAGGCTAGTAAAGAGATGATTTGGTTACAAAGGTTTATGGAGGAATTGGGAAAGAAGTAGGAGACTAGCAGGTTGTACTGTGACAGTGAGAGTGCAATTCATCTAGCAAAGAACTCAACCTTCCATTCGAAGACTAAGCATATACAATTGAGGTACCACTTCATACGATCCGCCTTGGAAGATGGACATTTGAAGTTGGAAAAGATACACACTAGCCAAAATCCTGCAAATATGTTAACAAAGGGAGTAACCAGAGAGAAGCTAAGTTCCTGCTCAGTTTTAGTTGGTCTTCAAGAATGAAGATGAAGATGAGAAATTTGCCAGGTCCAAGAAGGTTCAGAGTCCAGAATATACATCAGCGATGGAGTTGTTGAGATTAGTCTCCAAGTGGGAGATTGTTGGTTGTGAAGCCTGATTATCTTCCTGACTTAGAGGTCTTTTGTTTTTCAGCCGTGTTTATACCCCATGAAGAATTTACACCCCAGACGTATGTACACTCTTCCATGCAGGGGAGTATCCCCTCTGCGGGGTTTGGGGGCGAAGCCCCTGAAGGAAAAATTGCCTTGTAAAAGTATATTGTAATTTCATTGTAAATATGGACCGTTCATTATAAGTTCACAGATATAACAGTAGAAATTATGTTAGGGTTTTTTGCCCTAGAAGGAAACCCTCTTTTATGAGGGAAATGTATTGCAGCTATGTATGATGGCGAGTATTGTATTCTGAGATAGGAGATTGTGAGAGAAAGAAGAGGAATTTACAACGGGTTTTGCTGTAGGTTGTATCCCTTCATTTGCTGGATAATAATAAAGGAAGGACCTGGCAATTTCTCTGGTGGACGTAGCCCACACTGGGTGAACCATGTAAATCTGTGTCTCTCTTGTATTGTGTATCTTTTGTGTTTTGTTTCCGCATTTGTTTTATTTTATTGCTCTGCAGTCCTATTTTCTAGCACTTGATTGGAATGTGCTTAGTCTTGGAGTGCATCACCGGGTTCTTCGAGATACTAATGGTGCTTGTATTATAACAATAGATTGGAATGGGCTCATCATACTCAACCTGTATATATGTCAGAGTTTGTTTCATCCAAAGTACCCGTGTACAACATGATGCTACTGCAATATACTCTGCCTTGGTTGTAGATAACGATATTGATGATTGTTTCTTGCTTAGCCATGATACTAAACACTCACCCAGGTAGAATGTTGCTCCACTAGTGCTTCGTCGATCATCAATACAACCTGCCCAATCTGCATCTATGTAGGCAATTAGTGATAGATCCTTTCCTTTTGGATACCATAATCCAAACTCTTCTGTTCCTTTGAGATATCTGAAAATCCTCTTCACTACTAATACATGTGATTCCTTTGGTGGTGCTTGAAATCGTGCCACTTGTCCAACTGCCTGCATTACATCTGGTCTGGATGATGTCACATATAGTAGGCTTTCAATCATTGACTTGTATTGCCTCTGATCTATAGACTTCGAATCATCATCTTTTCTCAACTTGCAACTGGTTTTCATGGGAGTGATAGCTGGTTTGCAATCTTCCATTCTGAACCTCTTCAACATTTCTCTGTTATACTTGGTTTGAGAAATAAAAATTCCTTGATTGCTTTGACATATCTAAAGTCCTAGAAAGAATGATAGTTCTCCAAGTAACGACATTTCAAATTCATTTTGCATATCTTTTGCAAATTTCTGGCTTAACTTGTCATCATCGTTACCAAAAATAATATCATCAGCATAAACTTCAATTAATAAAATATTACCTTGACTTACCTTGATGTAGAGGTTGTTATCTACACTTCCTTTTCTGAACCCTGCCTGCTGCAGATACTTATCCAGTCTAGAGTACCATGCTCTAGGAGCCTGTTTTAGACCATATAGGGCCTTTTTTAATTTACACACATAATCTGTGTTCTCTAACAAGTGAAATACTTCCGGTTGCTCAATGTAGACTTATTCTTCAAGTTCCCCATTCAGAAACGATGATTTTATGTCCATCTGATATACTTTAACATTTTTGGAGCATGCATAAGCTAAAATCAAACAGATTGCTTCCATTCTGGCAACTGGGGAAAAAGTCTATTCAAAATCGATTCCTTCAATCTGAGCATATCCTTTACATACCAATCTAGCTTTGTTCCTTGTAACTTGTCCATCTTCATTCAATTTATTTATGAAACCCATTTTGTGTCGATCACATTCTTATTCTTTGGTCTTGGAACCAATTCCCAAGTGTCATTTTTCTCTATCTGATCCAATTCTTCATCCATGGCCTTATTCCAACATTCATCCTTACTGGCTTCTTCAAAACATTTTTGTTCAATTGTAGATAAGAGTGCTAGGTGTGTTTGTTCTGGTGAACGGATTCTTCTTCTAGTCTCAACTCTTGCATCTTTTTTTCTGATAATTTGATCTGAAGGATGATTCTTCTGTACTCGTTTATTGGGTGTCTTTGGAGAAACTTGTTGAACTTGCTCTTTTGCTTCTATCAGATTCTCTTCATCTTCCTCTTCTACTTCTTTTTCATCTTCTGCTTCTTCTTCTAAGGGATTTTTCATTGATTCATTTTCTTCCTTTGATTATGGTCTGCATGTTTCATCAATTGTTACATTGATGCTTTCCACAACTTTGTTCAATCTTAGATTGTAACACTTGTATGCTTTCCTTGTACTTGAGTAACCAACAAGTACTCCTTTGTCCACGTGAGATTCAAACTTTCCCATTCCTCCATCTTCCTTTTTGATATAGCATTTGCTTCCAAAAACTCTAAAGTGATTTACATTTGCTAGTCTTCCTTTCCATAGTTCATAAGGAATTTTGTCAATGTTGTTTCTGAGCATTACTCTGCTTTGAATATGAACCGTTGTATGCACTGCCTGTGTCCAAAAAATATCTGTCAATTTTGAATCCATTAACATTGTTCGAGCCATTTCATGTACTGTCCTATTCTTTCTTTATACAACTCCATTCTATTGAGGTGTCCTAGCAACAAAGAATTTCCTTTTTATTCCATGATTGTTGCAGTAGTCCATAAATTCCTTTGAGGTGAACTCTCCTCCATTATCAGATCTCAAGCATTTGATTTTTGAATCCATTTCATTTTCAACCATTTCCTTGTAGATCTTGAAGTTTTCAAAATCTTTTGACTTATTCTTGAGAAAGAAAACTGCAGCCATTCTTGTATAATCATCAACTAACAACATAAAGTATTTCTCACATTTTAAGCCCTTTGTTTTAGTTGGTCCAACTAGATCAATATGCACAATTTCCAGTGGTATTATCGTTGAATATTCCTTTGATTTGAACCTGGTCTTTGTTTTCATTCCTTATTGACAATGTTTTCATAAAGTGTTGGTTGGTTTCGTGAGCTGGGGCATTTCTCTGACTACTTCTCTTTTGCTGACTTTGACAAGGTTATCAAAATGTATGTGACCCATTCTTTTGTGCCATATCCAAATTTCATCTTCCTTTCCTAGACAACATTTTTCATTTCCAATTTCACTTAACACATATATGTTGCTTGAAGTTCTTGCAGCTGTAGTGACCAATTTTCCTGAACCTTCTTTTCTTATCTCATACTTTTGTGAATCGAAAGTAACTTTATGACCTTGGTCACCCATTTGACTCACACTTAGAAGATTATGTTTCATATCTTCTACTAGTAGAACGTTTTCTGCCTTTTCATTCTTGTTCCCAATTCAGACTGTGCCTTTTCCAATGATTTTGGCTGAATCATCATTTCCGAAGGAGACTGATCCATCTCTTTCCTTTCGTAATGTAAAAAAGTTGTCTCTATCACATGTCATGTGTTTTGAACACCCACTGTCAACATACCAACCACGTTTCTTCTGCTTAGCTTGTAGAATGAGTGTGCATTCTTCATTGCTATATTGATCTTGCTTTCTTATCCATGTCCTTTTCTGTGGTTCTTGTTTGTGATTGTTGTTGTTCTGTTGAGGTTCTTTAGGAGGGATTGTCATTATGCACTCTTTGGCTACATGTACAAAATTGTTACATTTGTAACATTCCACTTCATTGCTCAAGGATTCAAACCTGTTGTAATTTATTTTATGTGTTTCACTAGGCCTTCTTGAATAACCCCTTTGTGTATAGCTCTCAAAGTTGTTGTTGTTCCTGTTGTTAGCTCTGCAATTCACAAATTTATGTCCAAAATTATTACATGCATAACATAAACCAAAAAATATAGTTTGATACCTGGGAGTTGAGAATCTTCTGAAAGGAAGTGCTCTTGTGAATCCTTCTTCTTCTTGAGGCCTATCTGTCATTTGTTAATTCTAAAATCTGAATCTTCTTGGTGGAGGAGTGTCCCTGTAATCTTCTTTGTATATATTCCTATCCCCTTTGATTGTTTCTGCATAGATTTTTGGATAGGTTTCTTGCTCTGTTATTTTGGAGCTTGATCCCTTTTCTGTCTGATTGTATCCAATTTCGGTCTTGTCAAAATGAGATTTTTGACTGCTGATAATGTCATCCAAAACTTTTGAGTTATTCTGCATATTTTTCTTTTGAATATCCTTTCTTAATGTTACAATCTATGCTTCCAAGTTTTTGATGATCTTGTCCTTTTATTCTAGTTGTTCTTTGAGTGCTTCTTCAATTCTTTTATCTTCTTCTATTTGAACTTTCAATTTTGTGATCATTTGTTCTAGTTCTTGAGTGTATTCTTTTTTGTCTAGTTCTGCTTGTAGTTTGTTGTTCTTCTTCTTTTCTCTTTTGATAACTTCTATGGCACACATTAATTCTTCTCGAAAGTCAACTTCTGCTTCTTCAATTTCTTCTTCGACTTCTTCATATTCTTCTTCGGAGTATTCTTGGTCAAAGTATTTTACTGCCATGAATAGAACTCTTCCCGTCTCACTGTCACTGACTTCATCTTCATCTGATGATGAGATGTCTTCTTTGGTGCATAGGCTTTTTTTGAAAACTTTCTTTGTAGTTCTTTTGCCTTTATATGTTTGTTTTCCTTTTGAATAAACTTCATTATTTCTCCTTTTCTTATGAGGACATTTGTTAACAAAATGACCAATACCATCACAATTAAAACAAATTAAAGGAAACTTACCTCTATACCTACCGTCAGTTCCCTTGTTCAGTCTTTTGACGATGTTGGCCACTTCTTCATCATCTTCAGAGACGTCACTGTTGCTGCTATATTCTTCTTGTTGGTCTTTCTTTTGCTTTGATTTTTTGGATGCTTTGAAGGCTGCTTCTTTTACATCTGGATTTTCCTGTTCAGTTCTCATTTCATATGTTGTGAAGATTCCATGCAGTTCGTCCATTGTTATTGAGTTTAGATCCGATATTTCTTCTAATGCTGATATCTTAGGGTTAAATCTCATAGGAAGAGATCTTAGTACCTTTTGAACAATTATAGATTCTTCGATTTCTTCTCCCAATCCTATGATTGCATTCACTGTTTCATCGACTATTAAGAAGTAGGCTACAATATTCTCATCTTCCTTCATTTTTAGTTGTTCGAACTGACCCCTGTAAGTTTGAAGCTTTGCTGCTTTGACTTTTGTATCTCCTTCATAAATATTTTGAAGCTTGTCCCAAATCTCTTTAGCATATTTACAATGTGCAACTTTGGTGAATACTGTTTCAATGAGACCATTCAGAAGTTCATTTGTAACTTTGGAATTATTCTGACCGAGTTTCACTACTTTGTCATTTGTTGGTGGAACTACTGGTGCTATGTATCCATCTACAATTGATTGCCAAATTTCAAATCCCTATTCCTGTATATATGTCTTCATCCTTATGCTCCAAAAAACATACTTATGTCCATCAAACTGTGGTATTCCATCTTTATACAAGTTGTTTCTATCCATGATCTACCTTTCAGTGGTTAAACTGATTTCTGAAGGAAACTGCTCTGATACCAATTATTGGATTACTGAGAGGGGGGGTGAATCAGTCATAGAGCAATTAAATATTTTTTAACCAAATAATCCAAGTGTTATGTCAATGTAGAATTATCATCCAATAATGAGCAATGAACAAATGAACAATTATACACATACAGAGTACACCAGTGTTTTACGTGGAAACCCAAAGCGGGAGAAAACCACAGAATGTTTTTTCTTATATGTCTTGAGAAATTACATTCATTGGAAGCACCAACTTTCTTTGTTTTCCAGCTGCAATTGGAAGGAGGCTCCAACCCCCTAGTTTCTCAGGCTACAACCTGAGGGAAGCTCCAACTCCCTAATTATCTGGCTACAACCAGAAGGAGGCTACAACCTCCTATTTTCTCTGGCTACAACCAGAAGGTGGCTACAACCACCTGTCCTTGCCCCATCCAACTGCTCTGAAGTAGAAGTAGAATGATGGAACCACTGTCACACTATCACTGTGAGATATACCACTGTAAACCTGTACCAATAAATATGAACCATGCATCAACCATGCATCAACCTGTACCTCAACCTTTAATCAACCTGTACCATAAACAAGTGCATCAACCATGAAACAACCTGTAATCAACCTGTACCATAAACAAGTGCATCCAACCATGTACCAAGTATGTACCAATCATGTGTCAACTACTCATCAACTATGACTCATCAATATGTACCAACATCATCAACTATACACCTCATGCATGTGCCAACTCATCAACTACTTGTCTCAACCATGTACTCAACATGTACCTCAACCAAAAGCTCTCATCAATTTCATCATCCAAATCTGATTTTTAGCTCTGTAATAGACCTGGTGTATATGATCACAATCTTGCAAACCTTCCTTAACTTTAACAACAATAGACTAGCATTTTCATCAAACTTTTCTTTAGTCTCACATGCCTAGTTTTGGATTAGTCAACAACCCTAACTTGAAGTAATCATAACTTTGTACCTGTAATGAATAAAGATCTAAAACTAATACGCAATGTTCTTCAGTGTGTTTTGTGCAATTCCTCCAGGTGTCACTACTTGGAATCTCTCAGAAAATGAGTTATAGCAAAAATGACATACCTTGTTGAATTCTGACTTATTCTAGAGATCGACCTTGTAGAGCATGCCCCGCACATAATATTTGTTGAATCAATCTGAAATAGTTACAAAGCATACTACAGACTGTAATCTAACCAACACATTTGGTCTTACTGAATTTGGATCTGTTATGAAGAAGTTATGACATTTTTACCCGAAACATCTGTTTTTGACTAGTTTCAGCACTAGCCACAAACCCTATTTTCCATGAAGTGTAACTCCAAAAATACAATGACCGACAAGATGAATTTTTTACCACAGATACTTGAATATGTTTCCTCAATGGAATAGCAATTTCACGGTCTGAATCATTCTAGAAAAAATTTTATTGTGAAAATGATGAGATGACTTGTAAATAACATACCTTAGACAGAACCATCAAAAGAATTTATTCTTCCTTGAATTCTGGCCTTCTTTTCTTCACCTTCCCTCAGAAATCCAGCTTAGATAGTCTTTGGTTACCTCAGACACCTATAGGTATTCAATATTCTCAAGTGTGTCTTAAATGCGAGAGCCTTGCCTCTTATTTATACTCTCCAAGTAGTGTCCTTAAAAACATCTTCTATGTCACTTTGCCCACTTTCCTTATTTTAGGGTTAACCCACTTCTAATTTCTCCATTAAATTTATTATTTAAATCATTTATTTTGTATTCACTTTGAATTATAGTACACTCATCACTTCACTTTATTATTTACCTTCTAAAATCTCTTAAACCACTTTGACTACTTTGATCTTTTGGGGCTTCTAGATGACATATGAGGGTCCTTCAACTTCGTAAGGCCATAACTCTCAAACCGTGAGGAGTTATGTGACATTCCACATACCACCAGAAATGGAATGACATGTACTATCCATCTAGAATAGTATTATCTTCAAATATAGCAAAAATCATATCGTTATCCATCAAACAAACTTGGACCCATTACCCAAACCTTTGTGCTGCGAGGCTTTCTTTAAAAGTTAACATCAATAACAACCAACCTTAATCAACATATACAACTGCATAAGATAATTTGGATATAGATTCTTTTAAAACCATATTCAAAAAAATTATACATAGTTTATAAATACTAATATGATATAACAAGACTAAGATCCAAGAATATAATAGTAATCAAACATCATTTAAGAAAAGGTATCATTTCACTTTTATAAGCCATGGCAGGTATCATTTAAGAAAAGGTATCATTTCACTTTCTACTTATTTAAAAAATAAGTAGAAAATCTTATTACCCACTTAATAAAATAATGATATTTTAACTTAAATAAGTAAGAGCATAAAAACGTTGGTATGCTTTATATGGTATATTTGCTATATTGAAATTATGGGGTAGGTTTGTGTCTTTTTATTTTAAATTTTAAATTTATAAATACATTTATTTTATTACATTTTTTATTTTATTTTAAATTTATATGCTATGGTTTTTTTTAATAGAGAACTTTTTTTAATTAACTATTATATATCAATTTTCAATACAAAACATTCCTTTCCAGATCTCCTTCCTATCACAACCACAACGAGACAACATCAAATTTTAATACTCTAAACTTAAAATTGGTTACACTCTCTTCTTAAAAAAAAATTATAAATAATAACCAACTCTCAACCTAAAGTTTAATAAACTTTGAATGAATTATTAATTAAAAAAAAACTCTTCTCTACTCTTCTATGATAACACTTAACTAATAAGAATCCTTGTTGAGATTGATTGGTGAATGAAATTTGTGTATCACACTATTTTTTCACAAAATTTCAACAACCCAACCCAATAATTGAATCCTTATAATTCTTACAAATTAGGTGTAAAACTTGCAACCACTTGATGTGAATCTAGTTTTGTAACATATTTGTGTTTTATGATTTCCTATATATAAACTTATATATTTATTTTTATATTATTTTTTAATAATTGTGAAAAAAAATTATATAAAAAAATATATACAAATTAAAAATTTGTAAAATATAAAATTTTATTAACTTAGTAGGGCACCCTTAGAAGTGTCTTAAATTAGTTTTTTTTGTTTATTTTAAAAATCACAAAAAAATTAGATTGAGAAAATGAAAAGTGGAAAGAGTTAAGAGAGGGACTTTGAATGGGTTAAGGTTTGTAGGTTCGCAAGAGGTGGTGGTGTAAGGACTTGTAGGGTGCTCAAGATAATGACAAACATAAAGATCTTGTTGCAAGAGGGTGGCAAGGCAGGGCTTTCATTTAAGGATGTGTTATTAGTGGAGGTCAACAAGTTAATGGAGATGGGGTGCAGGAAAATAAATTTCTAAAGGCCCTTAGGTATGATAGGAAGACTAGAGAGTACGACAAAAAAAACATATTTAGACAAACAAGCTAAGAACCATGTGGAAGGATTCCTAGAAAAAACTTCATAAAATTCAAGGTATGAAGTAATCTCGACAAACTAGGAGGCTACATACAATATACAAGATAATGTTGTGATTGGAAAGTTCATGGGGATTTGGCCCTCAAAGAAATCCTTAATATAGTGGATCAACTCGCGTTGGAAGCCAAAGGGCCAAGTGGACCTGAAACTCAGATCCAAGGGATTTTTACAACAATCTTCACAAGTATTGAGGATAGGGAGTAAATATTTGAAGAAGGGAAACATTTATTTAACTATGGATGGAGAAGTTTATCCTAGAAAAGGAGAAATTCACAACAACGCCTCTCTGGATCTATTCGTACTCTCTTCCATGGGAGTTTTGGGATGAAGAAACTTAGTAGGAATAGGGAATACGCTCAACAACTTTGTCAAAACATCTGAAATCACAAAGACTAGTAAGTACACTACATATGCTAGCACCTGTCTATATGAACATATATGGGGCCGTGATATAATCTATTGGTATCCATATCCACGATTCAAAATGGAACCAAACTTTGGTTTATGAACACATACCCTTTAGGTGCAGAAAATGCCATGAACATGGCCACTTATTTTGAGATTGTCCACTGAATGCTAGCATCAACACCAAGAAATAGAAAGAAAACACAAACAAAAAGGGTTTCGTCGAAGTCCCTACCAAAAGAAAATCAAGTAGCGCATAAGCTTTTGTAGCATTGTTCAATGTTGCCCCTAAAGAGTATCCTCTCACTCTTACCACCCTTGACATTTCTAAATATTAATATCCTTTTCTATAACTATTATATGCTAATTTTCTACATTTTAATAATCTTCTTCATCTTAATAATTTAATATTATTTATTTATAAAATCAATAAATTAAAAAAATTAATTGTTTAAATAAAAAAATAACTTATATACAATTTTATATGTAACAATAAAAATGAAAACACTTCACCACACAGTCAGTCCACCACTTTCCAAAGTACCTCATAAATTTATGCAATAAACCACTACTTTTTAAAGTACCTCCTAAACTTATGCAATAAAATTACGTTAACACTTGCTACTCAATATTAAAACCTTAATCACTTTTGCACTCACATTTTAAGGTTTTAAAACTGGTTAAGGTTTTATTTTTGAGTAGCATTGCATAAGTTTAGGTACAGTCCATGAATGTATCCACAATATTAATCAGAAGAAATCAAAGTTTTTGATTTTAAAGTTGGATTTTCAAAAAACTTATGATTGTGTTAATTGGAACCTTTTGCGCATTTTTCTCCTTCAAATTGGGTTGGACCTAAATATGACTAATTGGATTATGAGTTGTGTAGTCTCTACCTCATATTCAGTCTTGATTAATGGAGAAGCAACATAATTCTTTAAGAGAGGAAGGGGATTGAGGCAAGGCTGCCCCTTATTGCCATTGTTGTTTATATTGGTGATGGAAAGTTTGAGTTTGCTACTGAAAGAAAGACAATGAGAGGGTAAATTGAGAGGTATTCAAGTGTCTAAGTCAATTAAAATATTGCATATATTATTTGTGGACGATGTGATTATAATGATTGGTGCCACTATTCATGAGTGGTGGGAAATAGATAAAGTTCTTAAATTTTTTAGCTTGACTTCTGGTTTATTGATCAATGCACCGAAGTCGACTTTCCATCAAGCAGGTCTAACGGATTAGGAGCTTTTTCTGTTCAAATCTTTCTTCCCATATAATTTTCTAGAGTTGGAACAAGGCTTCAAATACCTTGGTTTTTTCATGAAGGTTGGAGCTATGTGTTAGGATGAATGGCATTGGTTGATAAAAAATTGGAAAACAAGATTAATAAATGGTTCTATAGGTATCTTTCTTTAGGAGGGGGTCTTACGCTCCTGAAAGCAGTGTTATCTAGCCAACCTATCTATTGGATGTCCTTAGCAGTTGTTCCATGCTTAGTTTTGAAAATTATCAGGAATCGCATGTTCAATTTCCTTTGGAAAAGGAATTGTGAATCCCATACTCTGCATCTTTGCAACTAGGAGAGAATATCCCTTCCAAAATCTTTTGGGGGGTGGGGAATTCGTAATATTTTTGACTTCAGTAAGTCTCTAGCAACAAACACGTTATGGCGAATTCTCATGGGTGATGGAATTTGGCACAAGGTGGTGATTGACAAATATCTATTACAGGAATTAGTGATTAAATGGCTCAGATCTCAGTATTTTAGAAAGACTAGGATTTCTAGAATTTGGTCTGGACTTTTAAAAGTCTTATATTTGATATTGCATGGCTTAAGTTGGTTACCTGGGAACGATCTTTTTATAGAACTAGGTGGGGATAGAATCTTGAGAATGGGTGATTGCTCATTCATCTCTAGCAGTCTGTTGATGGTGTTAAAGGAAAAGGACATACTTACACTTGCCCAGGCCAAAAATTTCTCAGGTGATCAGTCATTGGTATCCTATTGGCTCAATAGCATTGATCTAGATTTGGAGGGGGATTTAGTGCGTGAGTGGGATCAGTTCAGAAGTTCTTTATCGACGTCGGGAGAGCTCATCCAAGACACGAGGGACACTCTAATGTGGGTTGGTGGTGACAATTTAGGAAGACCTTTTGTAAAGAATTTTTATTTAAGCATTATCTCGGCTAAAAGATTGTTGAAAGTTGATACCTGGAAACAAAAAATTTGGAATTGGAAGGCTCAGCTAAAGGTGAAATTATTTGTTTGGTTGGCTAAGGAGGGTAAAATCTTAACTTGGGATACAATACAGAAAAGGGGATGGACTGGCCTGGGGCCTTGTCCTCTCTGTAAATCTGATTTGGAGTCAGTTAGTCACCTTTTTATTTATTTCCCCTTTGCAATATCAGTCTGGAATCTAGTGTATAAGGAATTAAAACTGAACAGGAGCTGGGTAGGGAATACACTATCGAATTGTTTAAAGTGTTGGTATTTGGATAAATTAGTTCCTTCTCATATTGCAACTTATATCATCTGGTACACTTGGAAAGAACGTAACAAAGCTCTATTCAAGGATTCTAGTCCATCTTTGCACACAGTGATCTACAAGATAATGCCATTATCTTTGGGTTCCATTGCTCATCCAAAAGACAAACCACCGAAGGACATTTTGATTTCATATCGTAAGGATTCAACACTTGCTTGGTTTGATGGTGTTGCCAAAAGTGATGGTAGCATTTGTGGTGCACGGGGTCTTATTAAAGTTCTGGAGGCTACTGTTTACAGATGGACATTAAATTGTGGCAAAGGGATAAATACTAAAGAGGAGCTCTTGGGAGCCTGGGCTTCACTTTGGCTTGCTGAATACTTATCGCTTCTTGATCTACATTTGTTAGGTGACTCAAAGGTTGTTATCGACTGGCTAACAAAAAAGGGCAGTTTACATGTGGGCTCTTTGGAGGGATGGAAAGCTAGAATTATAGTGCTGAATGGGAGCTTCCGCTTCATTACTTTCCAACATCTTTATAGAAATTTTAATACTGAAGCGGACATTTTATCAAAGCAAGCAATTGAGGATACTGAAGGCATACTTTTTTACCAAAAGTGGACCAATGGAGCGGCTGGTCCAAGGAGACAATTTAGAATCCATTAACCATTGATGGTGATTCTATATGTTTTGACAGTATAGCCTTTTGGTTTTTATTTTGATAGTATTTACTATTTTGATTATGTTCTTAGATTTGGAGTAGGACTACCTATTCACAGTTATTTGGTGATAGAGTTGAGACTATTTTTGTAGCTTCCATGACTATTTTGAAAGTTATTTTGAATAGTAGTTTCATCCTCCCAGTGAGACTTGGAAAGGGTATTTGGAGAAGCATTGGCAGATGTAAAAAAATTATATGCTATAATATAATTGATTGCCCTACATACACTCACATTAAATCATAATTTCAAAATATTTGTTACAATCGATTTTCATAACCTTTTAACTCATCAAAACTATGATGATTTAGGAATGCTTCTCTTAAAATTTTTTGAGCATATAAATAAAATTTTAAAACAAACCAAGTAATTCCTTACCTTTTTAAAGATTCGATAAAACAAATTTGGTCTTATTAAACATTAACTACCATCATCATAATTTAATATACAAAACAAGAACATCGAAAAAAAAAAATGTCAAATACTAATAAGAAAAATAATCTTAACTCCTATCTTTTTTCTCTTTTTTCTTTTTAACCCCACTTCACCCCTAACAAAATTCCACCATGACCACTTTAAATCAGAATTTGGATTTTCAAAATTCATATACTATGCCAACTCCTTATCTAAAACTTTATAAAGTCTCTTCAATTCTCTCATGATTTTCATCCACAACTACATCTATTAAAAGGAAAATTCCAATATTCTTATCTTCTTCTTTATTTAAAAAACCAACTTTAATTTACCCTTTTTTATATCAATATCCTTTCCAATAATTATTGTGTATTAATTGTCTACATTCTAGTCATATCTATCATTTTAATATTTTAATATTATTTTTTATATTGTTTTTTATAAAATTAATAAATTGAAAAAAGTAAATACAAAAATAAACTGTGTGGAATATGTTTTAAAAAACAACTTGAATTTACACTTCTTAATATTAATACCTTTCCAATAATTATTGTGTATTAATTTTCTACATTCTAGTCATATTTATCCTTTTAATTTTTTTAATCTGTATTAATTTTCTACATTCTAGTCATATTTATCATTTTAATATTTTAATATTAATTTTTATAAATCAATAAATTGAAAAAAAGTAAATTAAAAAATAAACTGTGTGGATTTTGTTTGTTCCAATACAAATGAGAACGCTTGCCAAAGTCCTCCACTTTTCAAAGTAACTGATGAATTTATGAAAAAAGAAAACCACCCCTTTTCAAAGTCCCTGTAAATTTATGCAATAAAATCATGAGCTTAACACGTGGTAAGACTTGCTACTAAAGAAAATCTAGACCTCTCAAACACGTGATAAGACTAGTTACTAAAAAATAAAAACTTAACCATTTTTACACCGGTATTTTAGTCGTTTTGACCAAACAATTGTTAGGTATGGAATTTAGTCTTTACATTATAAATAATTATTACGATGATGATGAATGATTAATGGGTTTATCAGACTTTAAGAAGAAAATATATTACTTCTATTTCTTTAAAATTGTATTTTTGTACTCAAAAAGTATTGAAATAAGCTTTCCAAGATAATCATAGTTTTGATAACTTAGGAGGTTAGGAAGATCTGTATTTGACAAATATTTTTAAATTGGGATTTACTTTGGGAAAATGCACGACAATCTAAGAGGAAGTGTTTTTCATCTTCAACCCTCTTAGTGTCACAAAGATGACAGATTCTTTCATCCCACGATGTTTTGGGAATTATTGTCCAATGCCTAATTTCACTATGTAACTTGAGAGAGTTTGTTCTTATTTGAGCAATGTTGATTTTCTTTTTTGCACTTCTTAAAATTGAGAGGTACATTTGATCTTCTAAATTAGGGTTGACAACCTCCCTGTAGTATCTTAGTTTCATCTTATCCTCTAATTCTTTATCACACCATATATTCTCCTTAAATTTAGAAGTGACAATATTTGTAATATTATTAGTATTTTGCATGATGACTTCTTCTTGTATTTCCCAATGATTTAGCCAAGATTTGACATCTTTATGTCATTCCCACTTGAGTTGTTTGTGGTTTTGGCTAGATTTTGAAGCAATTTTGGGGAACCTCTTGTCGTCCATGTTGTTTATCTTGTTCTTGTAAGATAGATATATAACTATAGCAATGCTCTCGATGGGGGAAATGTTTGCTTCTATGAGGAGGATAAGATATGATGTATTGCCCTTAATTTGGAAATTATAAGTTATAAAATTATTTTGGATATGTTCGATTTTTCTCCATGATTCTCTAGAGAAACTGCAACCCCAAACTTCACATCCATATAAGATAACCATAGTGATGAGAGTGTGAAAGATACATTGTCTTATCCCAAAACCAAAGGTCCACTGATTTACAATTGTTTTCAAGCCCATAATAAGCTTTCCACCCTCCATTTATCCATTTCTCAATGCTATAGTTCCAATTGAGTTTGTGGTGAATATCGTTTACATTTCTCAATGCTATAGTTCCAATATTTGGATTTAATTATCATAACCTTTGTTTTGTGAGTGTTCACAGTCATACCCATACTAAAGTAGAAGTTCATAAGAAATATTCATAATTCACAATTTGTGAAAGCTAATATATATATGTATATATAAACTAAGATAGATTTATGTTAATTTATTTTATTATAATTTTTTATAATTATATTTTTTCTCTTCCTTTTTTATTATGATTAATTTTTTATTTTCAATTATATATATATATATATATATATATTTTTCAATTTAATTTATTAATAATATAAACATGACATATTTACCTATATTATTTACGTGTATTATAAATGCCCCATTACTCTAAATACAATTCTTGTTTGTTCTAAGTATATTGACAAATATTTTATCCATAGCTTCAAGTATGTGAGAGAATGCTCACTCTTCATGTTGGCTTTTTCTAATCAAACAACTTTTGGTTTCTAATTCTTTTTATGGGTTAAGAGGCAATACTTTTGCAAGTCAAAAGGAGACAACATTTTTCATGAGTTCAAGGGGTATCATCTCGTCATTTTTGATGGGTGAGATCAAGGGGCAACATTACTATAGGTTTTGGAACAATAACTCAACATCTTAATTGTTCTTAATTGTATGTAGAATATATAGCAATATGCACATTAAATTCAAGAGTCCATATGTATATTTAATGGCTCTATTTTCAATACATGGTTTCACTTTGTTGATTAATATCTTATCAGGTTCATTTATAAAGAGGTTTTAAAATTGTAAAAAATAAAGTCAATATATTGTAAGTATTTTGGGGGCTCGGGGGTTTATAGGTATTAGAGGTATAAAAAGGGAATGTAGTAAAAATATGAGATATCTAATAAAAATATGTTCTTTTTTTTTTAAATGAAAAGATGTATTGGAGTAAGGTTCAACAAAAGGAATTTGGGAGGTATTTATTAATAACTAGTGAAATTATGGGTATTCTTTAATATTCCACAAATGCACTTGCTATATTACAATTTCACTGAGTAAAGATCCCATGACACTCAACAAGCCACTTGCATACTCACTAGTGACACACACACTTCTAAAATCTAGAAATGCCAACTACCATTAAAATCATTATGCTAGCACAACAACAAACACGTCTTAAAAACAAATAACCACCTCATCAACAATTATAGAATTAACATCTTCGACATCTAAAACATGGATTCTAGTCACTGCAATATAATTACATGCATACTATATATTATATAAAAACATAAAGCATAGAGCAAGTTTGCTATCAGTTAGTCTCTCACACACATAATATTGCACAAAACATTGACACAATAATACAAATACAATGACTTTTGTAATCATCTTATCCATGGCTTTCTTTATTTTTGGTTTATCCTTAGTACATTCATAACTTAATTAATACATATTATACACGGAAATACATTTTAGTAACAATAACATCTGTTTGATTATAGAGAGTTGTTATATGAGATTTGTTGTATAAGTGTGTACCTGAATTCCTCGTTATAGATGTTTATAAGTGAATTTGAGACATTTAAATACAAAGATTATTGAAACATTTGTGCATAGAAGGATATTGAAACATTTGTGCATAGATTAAATTACTAAGGTGTGCATATACAAGTTACTAAAGTAGACTGGATTTGGCTTATTGACAAATTTGAATGTAGAATTCACAATTGGTGCAACAGAATGCTCTCTATGGGAGGCAGATATGTTCTTATAAAAGTCGTCTTGGAAAGCCTCCCGGTGTTTTGGATGGCATTAGCTCACATCCCCGCTTCTGTTATGAAGACCCTTCGACAACTTGTCTTTACCTTCCTTTGGATCGGCAGCAAGAAGAACAAAGGATTTCACCTCTACAGATGGGAGGTAATCTCAAAACCCAAATTGATGGGAGGTTGGGGTCTTAGAAATATGCCTTTCTTTTATAGGGCGCTCTCGGCTAACACCTTTTGGAGAATTTTAATGAAACCCGGCCTTTGGAGTAAGGTGATCAAAGCTAAGTATTTCCCACACCTTCCTGTTCACATCTGGATCAGATCCGCCTCGGAGCGACCTACTAGAGGCTCACAAACCTGGAAACACCTCTCAAATTCCCTACCGATCATTCTTCAGTGGATTATGTGGAAACCAGGCAATGGTTACTTGATTGAAGTCGACAGAGACAACATTATGGGATTGGGCATAAATTCCCTGCTTTCTCCTCCACTTCTGGCGCATCTACACAGCAAGAGTTTATATTTCTTGCATCAATTCAGCAATTCGCCCAGTGGGGGACAGTTAGGTGAACATTGGCTTAATGGCACGGATCTACAACTTGATTCCGTGTTAAAAGATGAATGGGACGGCTTCACCCAATAGTTAACGAATGCAGGCATTCGCCTACAAGAGAGGCCGAACGCCCTCATTTGGACGGGAGGGGATAGTACGGGCTTTCTTACTGCAAAAAATGTATATCAGGCATTGGCTGCAAAATTCTGGTCTTCAATCAATGCAAGCTGGCACTAGAAGATATGGAAGGGGGACTGTCCCTTGAAGCTTAAACTCTTTGTTTGGCTTTTGATCGAAAATAAACTGCTGGTTTGGGAGAATCTGCAAGTCCGTGGCTGGGAGGGCCCAAACCGTTGCATCCTGTGCAAACATTACAGCGAATCAATTCCCCACATTTTCTTACAGTGTTCTTTCACCTGCTCGGTTTGGCATTTTTTATCTTCGGCGCTAAATCTCACCGCGCCTTGGACAGGTTCCAGTGTGCCCCTCTGTTTTTGCAACTGGATTGGTGACAAAAAGAACCACACTATGCTTCCAGTCTATCTCTGCTGGCAGGTCTGGAAGGCCAGAAACTCGACACTTTTTGAAGAGACACCACCATCGATTCAAAGAGTGGTAAATATCATTCTTGATGAGGCGACCACTTCAGGAAACAAAACCAAGGATCCGCCATCCCTCAGACACAAACTTGCAATTCCACTTGACAGGGATGTTGCCTAGTTCGATGGCGCGGCACAACACGGAGGCTCTCTTTGTGGGGCGGGAGGAAAAATCGCTTTAAACTCTCACACATGCATCCGCTGGACTCTAAACTGTGGACAAGGAACAAACATGAAGGCACAACTTTTGGGAGCGTGAGCATCTCTCATTCTGGCATGTCGTCTGCACACCGACGAGCTTTTACTTCTTGGAGACTCCAAAATTATTATTGATTGGCTTAATGGTCAAGCTGATTTCCATGTGGAAGCCCTAGAGTGCTGGAAAGAAAGAACTCAAGAAGCCACACTCTCAATAAGAAAGCTCTCTTTCTCTCACATCTACAGAGAGGAAAACAGCGAGGCGGATACCCTATCTAAAAAAGCTTTGCATATGCCCCCTGGCCAAATTCTTTTTTCAAAGTGGGAGGATGGCAATGAAGGACCAGCCATCATGATCAAACTTTGATTTCTGCCATCTTCTGTTTTATTTTCTGCATCCCTTTTGATCTGGAAGCCGATCATAGTAGAGATAAGGAACAGGTAGTTTTGATTGTATGGACTGCATTGATCCATAAGCACAACACTCCCTCATGTATTTGTCTTTCACGAAGATAATTTTGTATATTTTTATATCCTTATAAATATAAAGCGCATTTTTTCTCATAGAAAAAAAAGTTACTAAAATAAACATATACAATATTTGAAAATGGTCACCTAGGTTGAAACTTGACATACATTATATTTCTTTCACCACTTTTTATTACAACCCATTTATATTATTATTCATTATTGGCATACATTATATTTCTTTCACCCATTTTTATTACAACTCATTTATATTATTATTCATTCTTTCATTAGCATTGAGCTAGAGTTACCAATTGAGGAATTTAAACAGTCAAATAATAACCATCATCATCCTCAAACCGACCATAATGCATGAGATAGTTTGAATACAGATTCTTTTAAAACCATATTCATAAGGATTATGCATAGAATTTATGATTACTAAAATAAGACAGAGTTTATGATTCTAAAATATGACATAACAAGAGTAGGATCGAAGAAGAGAATAGACATCAAATCAGAAAATACATCATTTCATTTTATAAGTGATGGCTGTTCAACTTAATAATAAGTTAGAATTTTCAATAAATTATCTTGTTTATAAGAATGTCATTCGATCATTTCATATTTTTTTTGCTATTGAAAGTGTGAGAATGCTTTATTCAGTTATTTCATTTATCTTTTTTCGTTATTGAAAATGTGAGAATGTTTTGTTCAATTATTTCATTTATCTTTTTTCGTTATTAAAAGTGTGAGAATGTTTTGTTCAAACTTTATGTAAATGTTTTGTTAAATTATTTCATTTATCTTTTTTCGTTATTAAAAGTGTGAGAATGTTTTGTTCAAACTTTATGTTTCTAGAGTTATAGTTTTACACCCTTACCATCCATAAACATAAAAAAATAAGATCCAAGAAAAAAAAAATACATCAAATAAAAAAATACATCATTTCACTTTTATAAAATACTAAGTCATGGCTGCCCAATTTAATAAGTTAGAATTTTCAATACATTACCTTGTTTATAAGAATGTTATTCAACCATCCCACTTATCAATATTTGGCCATTGGAAGTGTGAGAATGTTTTTAATAAAAATCTCTCATAAATACATACCTTTACTAACACACGTGTTTACTCTTTTAGGAGATTGGCGGTGGGATGCCAAACGCTTTTGGTTCATTGTACTTATAAATTACTAAATCATTTTTAGGGATTCATTTTAATGTAATCTACATTATTAGAAAAATATGAAATTGGAAAAAGTTTTAAGTAGTTTTGAGAATAAATATTAAATATATTAAAAAATGGAAAATCTTATTTTACCCATTTAATGATTTTTAATCTAAATAAGAGCATGGAGACTCTGGTATGCTTCATATGATATATTGCTATATTGAAATTATTGGGTTAGGATTTTATATTTTGTTTTAATATTAGGTTTTTAATTTATAAATAAATTTATATACATGTTATAATGTGTAATAATATTTTTAGTTGAAACTAGTTGATGTATATTTTGATGGTTAAAAACATGTGTTTTAATTTATTTTTTTCAAAATCAAATATTTAATACAAATGAATAAACTTAATTTTTTTTGAAAAATTATAAATAAATAAAAATATTAATCAAAATACATTCTTAACTTAAAATTTTAATGCTCTAAATTCAAAATTTGTTACACTTTCACCCTAAAGAATTATAAATAATAGCCAACTATCAACCTAAAGTTTAATAAACTTTGAATGAATTATTGATCAAAAGAAAACTCTTCTATGAACCATTTACTAAAAATAATCCTTTCTCAAGATTGATTGGTCAATGAAATTTGCATATCGCACATATCACACTATTTTTTCACAAATTTTTAGCTACAAGTAAATCCGTATAATTCTTACAAATTAGGTGTCAAACTTGCAACCACTTGATGTGAATCTAGTTTCTACAGTACATTTTAATTTTTTTTTATGATTCTCTCTTTCTCTCTCTCTCTCTCTCTCTCTCTCTCTCTAGTTTTAAAAATTGTGAAAAAAAAATTATATCAGAAAATTGTACAGATTAAAAATTTGTAAAAAACGTTTTTTTATTAACTTAGTAGTGCATTAAATCAGTTTTCTTCTTTAATTTAATATTTTGAGAAAAAATGGATTAAGAGAGAATCAACGATGGAAGGAGCTAAGAGAGGAACTTCGAATGGGTTAAGGTTTGTAGGTTGACAAGAGGTGGTGGTGTAAGGATTCGTAGGGTGCTCACAATAATGACAAACACAAAGATCTCGTCACAAGAGGGTAGTAAGGTAGGGCCTTTGTTTAAGATGTGTTATTAGGGGAGGTTTTCAAGTTAATGGAGATGGGGCCATATTTCTTTAACTATATAGGCCATATTTCTTTAACTATGAATAAGGGTCATATCTCTTTAACTATGTACGCATGCATCTACGCTTCTAGATGGAGAAGTTTGGTTTGGAAAAGGAGTGATCCACAACAATGCCTGTCTGGATCCATTCGTACTCTCTTCCATGGGAGTTTTGGGATGAAGAAACTTAGCAATAATAGGGAATACACTCAGTAACTTTGTCAAAACATTTGAAATCACAAAGACTAGTAAGTATACTACATATGCTAGGATTTGTCTATGTTAACGTATTTGGGGTCATGCTTGAATATATTTGTATTAACATTCAAGAATAAAAATGGAACCAAAATTTGGATTATGAACACATATCTTTAAGGTGTAGAAAATACGATGAATATGGTCACTTATTTAGAGATTTTCCACTCAATGCCAGCGTCAACACCAAGAAATAAGAAGAAAACAAAAACAAAAGGGTTTTTTCAAAGTCGCTAACAAAAGAAAATTAGGTCAAAAGCAAGTGGTTTAAATGATCTCCATTACTCCCGAGATGAAATAACAACTTCCAATCTCTAGCTTTAGAACAAGATAGTTAAGAGTCGAGGGCAGGAGATCCAACTAAAGAGGAACATTCCTAGGTGAAGGTAGACCAAGAGGATACCAAGTGAAGGAAAACTGACTCATTACCATAGTCAAAAGAAAAAATAATCTAAGATCCAAGGCAAGGAACTTACTCCTCCTAAAGACATACGAATCGATTTAGAAGGAGATGACAAAACAAATTCTAAGGATGAATATCTTGACCAAATTGAAGACATGGACATACAAGAGGTGGATCTTCTAGCCCTCATATAAATATATGGTGAAAAGTTCCTTACAAATATGCCATCAACAGACCTACAAGTGCTTCAAAAGGAGCTAATGAAAAGCAAAAAATAGGTAATCTCCCCCTCACAAAGTCAAGGGAAGCCATTTGGATTGAGCATCAAAACTATCCCACTAAAACCTACAAGGAAATCAATGTTAGAAGAAAAGAAAAGAGAAAGGAAGCTTAGAAAGATTTTTTTTTAGGAAAAGGGAGTGCAACTGCTAGTCTCAGGTTAGATTGTCTCGCTTAAGGAAAAATACCTTGTTACACCATCCAAAGTTTAATTATGAAGATCATTTCATGGAACATTCAACGGGTTAATGGTAAAGGAAAGAAGAGGCTTCTTATGAGCATAACCCTCAAACACAAGCCTACTATCTTTATGATTCAAGAAACAAAATGTGCTAAGGAAATCATGAAAGATGTGGCTACAAGGTGTTGGAAAGGCCACAACTCAGTAACGACAAGTGTTGAAGGTTTCTCCGGAGGCTTGGCCATTTTTTGGAATCTTGCACTAGTAAATCTATAAAACATCATTGAAATATGAAATACAATTACATCATAATTCAAGGAAATTGGAACAACAAATGAAGGTTTTGTCACTAATGTTTATGGTACCACTATCTTAGCAAATAAATTTATTTTTTTGGACACTCTCCAAAACATGGGGGTTTCTCTACAAGAAACTCCTTGGATCATAGAAGGAGATTTTAATATGATTACCTATATTTTAATATGATTACCCTTTAGATTTAAATTTTTTTGGTTGGATCATCCATATTTTAAAGCCAATATAGAGCACTGGTGGAGAGACAACGAGCTTGCAAAATAATATCTAATGTAGTGATTTCAACAGAGACTAGAAATTGAAGAGCATAATAAAAACATGGAATACATAATTTTTTGGGAATATATTTCAATCCCAAAAGAATATGGAAAAACAAATGGAAGAGGTTCAATCATCCAAGAAGGAAGAAACAGAGACTTGATTCAAAGGGAGGCATTCCTTCGAGAGAAGATAGACCTCAAAGAGAAGTAAGAAATGAATTTTTGGAAGAAAAAATCGAGAATCAAATGACTCAATCAAGGAAACCAAAACTCTAAATTCTTTCGTAACTTCATGATCAAGTGAAGGGACAAAAATACAATTATTTCCCTCCAATCTTCTCAAGGGGACAAACTAGAAAAATATGAAGAAATAGAAGAAGCACTTAGATCCTACTACTAGAACCTCCTATCAAAACCATATATAGAAAAATAGGAAGCTATGAGATCAGTCTTACAGAATATACCCAAGTTAGTAACTCCATATCAAAATCTTAGTTAGATGAGGGAAATCACAAAAGACTAGGTCAAGGCAATGGTTATTGATATGTATATAGGGAAATCACTAGGGCCAGATGGGTTTACAGTGGAGTCTTTCAAAATCATTGGTTAGTAGTTGGTACAAACATACGAAAGGTAGAAGATAACTCCAGAGCATCACAAGGAATTATTCATTCCCTTAACTCAACCTTCCTTTCTCTCATTCCCAAGGAGGAAAGGGCCAACTCACCAAACAAATTCAAGCCTATTTCACTTTGTAATGTGAACTACAAAATCATCACCAAGCTCATTTCTAACAGGTTGAATCCCATTATGAATCATATCACCTCAAATGAGCAAGGGGGATACATTGAGGGGTGCCAGATTCTAGATGGAATCAATATACCACATAACACTATGCATTCCTTAAAGATGTCAAAAATGTCAGGCATGTTAATTAAACTAGATATGTTTTAAGAATTCGATCGACTTAGCTAGGATTTTATTATACAAATGCTTTCAACCTTTTGATTCTATCAATCCTGGATCAAATGGGTCAAACACTATGATCTCATTAGCTTTCTTTTCTATTTTAATCAACAAATCTCCATCATCCCCTTTGAATCCATCTCCAGGAATCAGACATGGGGATCCATTATCCCCCTTACTGTTCATCCCGATCACAAAAAAGTAGGGTAGAATCCCATGCCAAGAAATTTCTAATGACAATCTTAAATTCCTTCATATTCATAACCAAAATTACCCCTTTCACATCTCCAATTTGTGTATAATACTCTCTTATGGACCATCCCTCTATAATGGAAGCCTCCTCTCTAAAGTCCACCTTGGACACTTTTCTTCTTGCCTTGGGTACTACCATAAATCAAGGTAAATCCCTCATATTTTTCTTCAACATCCCTTTTTCAAAGTCACATATTCAATATGGAGGAGTAAGCGTATGTGAAAAAAATGTTATTTGTGGATATTAATGTGGAGCCAACAAGATGCCAACACTCATTCTCACTTACAAACTAGAAAATAAAATAAATTATATTTTTAAATGAATTCCAATATTTAAAAATTTTCTTAAAAAATAAAAAATAAATAAACATATTAATCAAAACAAATTCTTAACTTCAAATTTTAATACTATAAACATAGAATTTGTTACACTCTCTTCCTAAAGAATTTTAAATAATACCCAACTCTCAACCTAAAGTTTAATAAACTATGAATGAATTATTAGTCAAAAGAAAACTCTTCTCTACTCTTATATGGGAACCCTTAACTAAAAAGAATATGTTGTTGAGATTGATTGGTTAATGAAATTTGTGTATCACATTATATTTTCACAAAGTTTCAACTATAGAATAAGTGAATCCCTATAATTCTTAAAAATTATGTGTCAAACTTGCAACCACTTGATGTGAATGTAGTTTCAACAATATTTGTTTTTAATTCTTTTTATGATTTACTGTGTGTAAATTTATATATATATTTTTAATAATTGTGAAAAAACATTATGTCTATATATATATATATATATATATATATATAAATAAACTATGTAAATTTATATATT
>ML792624.1:235471-249647 GCA_009831015.1 Picea engelmannii
CTCTTGAATAAGAGTTTTGTCCTTCTAGCATTTGATAAGTCTTAGAACTAGTTCGAACATCTCTTGAATGCTTACTGTTGATACTCTTTAGAAAAACAATTGTTGATTACTGTTATGAGATCTATGAATAGGACTTCTGAACAGAAGCTTAGCATCTCTTCCATATTCAGCCCTTAGAATAGGTTTTGGTTTATCTCCATTAAAGATAAAACCCATCTCTGAGTCCATATACTTTGGATGTGCCTCTAAGTCTTACAAACACCAGATTGATAATCATTTGTACTCTAATTTACATCAGTAGATTGGAGCCTAACAAGGATCCATTCCACACATCTTGGCTTTGGTTTCGTTGCATTCCGACGATTTCCGTAATTTTGAGCTATTATGGGTCATATCTTAATTAAATTCACTAAGAAGGTCATAATGGGCATATTACTTGGAGAAACCTCTTAGTGTGATAGCTCATCGGAATCGGGAAGAAGAGCACTATAGGATAAGATGGTGAGAAGTGACTTTCAGTGGCTGGAGAAGCCATAAGGATGGATAAATCACTTTNTAGAGGTAAAATGGTTAATTAATTAATTAATTAAGTGATTTAATCATGGAATAATAAAATAAAGTAAAAGTCACTTGGAGGGAAGAAGTCAACAGTGAATTAGGGTTTCAGTAGTGATTTAGGGTTTTGGAAGTCAACAGTGAATTAGGGTTTCAGCAGGGATTTAGGGTTTTGGAAATCTATAAAGGAAGGGTCAGCGACCTAATTCATCATTATGCAGATTATGACTTGTCATTGAGGAGAGAGGCACATCTCAGGAGAGATAGTTCAGTGGATTCCAGGAGGAAGACACCAGTTGGATGATTTCAGTGTTGAGAGACACACCCTAGTCACCGAGAAGATCATTCAGGTCTTCCATCATTCTTCAGCAACAGTTATACAATGTCCAACAACAAGGGCGCATTCATCCAGAGTGAGGGTGCAGCTTCTGAGAGGGTTTTTAGTCGACTTATCCCATCCAGGGAGAATTCTGAGATTTCCCTCCAAAACATTTGAGAGGAGGGAAAGGCGCATCTTTTGCCTGGATCCTCATCATATTCCGACCGAGGAATCAACTGGGACACATTTTCCAGACTTAGATGTGTGACACTTTTGGCGGGCACATTTGGGGTTCCAGAGTGAGCATCAAACCAGATTCAGGGAAACGCTTCCAACCCATTTCCCAATAGACCAAGGTGGTCGTTTTGAGACATATCTCGTTCGATTTCGATGGTGGAATCACTAGGATGCATTTTTCCAGAAGAAGAGGGGCACATTCCCTAGGGGTATCCATCTAGGGTCCATATTCATCAGCTCCGGGTATTATCTTTTAGTTACTTATTTGTATTCCGGCTAAGATCCTTTTGTCTTTTGATCTAGCCAAGTGTTGTTATTTTATTCAGCTGCAGTTTCTTATTTGTATTCCGGCTAAGATCCTTTGTTTATTGATCTAGTCGAGTATTGTCAGTTTATTCAACCGCATTCAACCATTTTGTAATCCACAGAGATATCATAATACAAACTTTGCAGTCCTTTGTCGCATTTATTATTTGTATGATCATTTATATGATGTAAACCTTTGATCCTACACACACATTAGCAACGTTTCCCAGACTATCCAAGTCAGGAACATTACAAACAACCTCTGTGAGTCATGTTGAAGACGAGCAACTAGCTGCTGTGAGTCATGCTGAGGGCACGACTCTAGTCACTGCTAGTCATATTGGACAAACATCACCAACCTATGCAAGTCATGTTGGAGATCAACTACTAACCTTTGCGAGTCATGTTAGAGATAGGTCCACAACCTCTGCGAGTCATGTTGGAGTCCTATCACCAGCCTCTATGAGTCATGATGGGAGAAAAAGTCCAGTCACTTCTAGTCATACTAGCATCGAGTCATTAACCTCTACGAGTCATGCTGGAGTCTTTCCACCAATCTATGCTAGTCAAGTTGGAGACATGCACCTAGCTATTGCAAGTCATGCTGGGGGAAACCCACCAACCACTGCAAGTCATGCTAGGGGCATTGATACTATTGAGAAGCCTAGATGTATAATACGTAAGCCCAAGTTCCCTTGTAATATTTGAAAAGAAGATCACCTTACTCATTTGTGCCTTGCTATTGTTGTGGCACGAGAAGCGTGGTCCTTGTCTGACGGCCATTTGTTGACACTTGAATCGATTAGGACTGAAATGACAACCTCACGAGGATATGAATCCTCCTGCATTTTTAAAGAGGTGGTACTTCTCTTAGGATAAAAGATATATTTGTGATATCTTGGATTATGAGAGTGCTAGGAAGCAAACCCTAGATCTTTATTGCTTAAGGTTATGAAATAAAATGCTTCTTCAATAACCTAATCTAATCTTTGTGAGCAACAATAAGTCTTTTTACAATAAGGAAAGATTGAAGACGGGCTTCAACATCATAATTTCATTGTAATCAACATCACATACACAACCTTATTAATCACATATAAATACATCCATATCTTCTTCACAAGAAATAGGAGATAATTATTTGATCATCTCAAAGAATTTTAACATAGGATTGCTATTAGTAAGAAACAAAATTTGATAGGTCAACCTCAAATATCTCATACTTAAAACTCAAAGTTACAAGATACAATCAAAATCAACCCCGAAGCAATTCTTTGTGGAGTTTATTCATGAAAAATGTTCTTCATTAAAAAATATTTGACAGTCATGTATATGTCTATAAATACCCCCTGATCATTGAAGAAACATATTTTGGAAGAATACAAGAATAACACTCAAGAACTCAGCCTTGTTCCCAATTCAGAGACTCAAGCATAAATCTATGAGAAATGGCGTAGAAGAATAGAAAGAGTGGAGAAGATGGATATCTCTTTTCTTTGATCAGAAGCTTGGTTGTGTATTCATGGCTGCGATGTCTTCTTCCTCTAATATTCTTCCCTACCCCTAAGATAATTCTGATTCTTGGAACCATTGATGAAGCATCTCTTTTCTTTTTAAGATGAGATTTTCTAATTACTTGAGTAGTTAGGGTTTCTTCCTCTCTTAAAATTCCCATACAAGTTTCTTCTTGAAGCATTCCCTTTAATTAATTCCTCGTTAAGTTCTTATTAATGAAATTATATCATCAATATATACATATCTAAAATGGGTCCCTTTCCCTTTTTAATAAAAATATTTAAATAAACTTTTATTTTCATAATTTTCATAATTTCCCTTTAAAAGAGGGGGATTGTATTTTAATCTCCTGTAAGTGAAAATCAAATTTTAGCCATATAAAACACTTATTATGTCATATTCATCATATTATCTTTCCAACTATATAAATTTTTCCCAAATCTGTCACCCGGATCTCAAGATATGAGCTCGTGAAGTTGAGTTGTCACACAGGCCCATTAAAACTGAAGCTGACTGGTATTTTAATTTCTGTGGAAAATGTAGCTACCTTCAAGACTTGAAACCTATACCATCATCTTCTTCATCAAAATACCTTTCCAACGATATAAATTTTGCGTGATTCCGACACTCGGAGCTCAAGTTATGGCCTTCGCAATATTAACACTCAACCACTGTTGATCAAAATTGATGGCCAAATGTGGGCCTTGGATGAACTTCGTCATTTTCTTCATGAAATTCGACTTTTGGGAATAAATCCTCATCCCACATGCATTGGGATGTTTTAATCTTCAACATTTATAATACTAAGTGGGTAATGCACCTAGTAAGAAACAAAGAGAGATTGTGGAGAGCCATGGGACGAGCCCTTAGAAAATTGTTGAATAAAATAATAATTTTGCATGCCAAGTCAACCAATCAGCCTCCACCTTGTGCCAAGTCACTTATGAATAATCCATTCATGTATTTCCATGTGTCATCTCATGATAGGCTAGTAATATGCACGTGTAACCAATAAAACCACTGTGTGTCGCCATTGGTAGGCTATCATGTGGAAAGTTCTTATTGGCTGGTGGTGTAATGGAGGAAACTTAAGATAAAAAGTTAAGTATAGGAGAATGGAAAAGAGAATAAGTGAGGGAGTAAGAGTGTGGTGGGTTGGTGGAGGTGAAATAGGAGATGTGAATGAGTCTGTGAGTCCGCCAACCTGCGAACTCGAAAAACTCATAAAATATTCTAAGTGTTTAAAGTATTGAGTGAGAAGGGGGGTAAGGGGAGAAATGTAGGCATTAGAGGTAGGGAGTGTAATATGTAGAAAATGGGTTGGAAGATGAGGGAGTGTGAGGAGGTGAGGGAATGTATGATTCCTCCAACCCATGAACCCGATGAGGAAATGAGGGAAGAGTCCCAAAAAAGAGACTAAGTGTGGAGACTAGTGGAGCATATGGGAGAAGAGTGAGGTAACGTATGGAGAGAGAAATGTTGAGTGAAAATTCTAAGTGTTGAGTATGAAACAAGAGAGGAGAGGAGAAGAGTTTGAAAATGAGACTAAGTATGAAAGAGGTAATGAATAAAGGTGAAGGGAAAGGAGACGAGAACATGACATTTAGAAAAATCTTCATATTTCTTCTTGTAATATCTCCATTGGACTTCTAGAAAAAGTTATGCATATCTCGATCGTAGAAACTTGGATTTTGATTTCATGAAATTCATGGAGAAGCTGATATCGATGGATATATGATGAACTTATAAGATTTCCAAAAATTTCTTCTTTTGATGTCAAAATCTTTTATCATTCCAAGAGAGGAACATATAGGTGACCAAATTTTGGTCAACAATTGGCTCGAACTGTGGGACAATGACCCCCTGTGGGTTGCTGAGAACACCGAAATCTCAATACCAAATGCCTTCTCCATTGGGTTATGGAGTTATCTTCAAAACATATTCTTGTAATTCTTCTTTTTTCATGGAGTTATCTTTGAATGTCTATATAAAGACCGCTTATTGTGCAAAATTGAAATGAAGAAACACAAATATGTACATACAAGATCTACCTACCCTAACTTACTTGAAAGAAAGAGGCACCTTAGGTGTAGGAAGATTTATAGTGGAGTCGTTCAAGCATTGATTTTATTTGTGGAATTAACTCTATCACTATGGAACACATTGAAACTTGTACCATTGAGTCAGGGGTACTCTTAATATGTACTAGAGAAAGATTGAACTAGGTGTGTTGAGGATATGATTGTCTTGCTTCTCCAACAATGCTCTAGAACCATAATTCAATAAAATCAATTCTTTGCTGCTCAAAAATATAATTGCCTTTGACTGGATGGAGAATTTCCAATTGTAACATTCTTTGAGATCTCTCCTTATCATTGTCTATGTCCAAGATTCTTGATTCATCAACAATGTCTTGAAAATACTTTTCCTTCATGTAATGGCCATCTTGTTCATCATTTTCCTCAAGATTCACTTCTTCCACCAATTGTTCTTGCTGCCAAGTCTCTTGAGGATTTTCATTATCTATTACAAGGATGAAATTTTCTTGTGTATTTGGTGGGGTTCTTCAATTTCATTCTCAAATTTGCTGCTTGAAATATATTCATATGGAGTTTATGATAATCATAGTTCTTCTTTTCATTTTCAGCCTGTTGAACACACCGCCCACACTAAGAGGGGGGGGGGGTGAATTAGTGTGTGTACTTTTCTAATTTTTCTTCTTACAAGTTAGCAATTAAAACATAATTGAACATATTAAGAACAATTAAATCATAATCACAACGGACAAGAGATACCAGATGTTCATATCAGATTTTGTATAATGTATATGTATATATGTGAATATAGTAATAAGGATTTTCCCAGCACCAACTATTTTGTTTTAGCACCAATGAAGTAAGTAGCACCAACTCCTAGGATAGCACCAACTCTCTAGAGAGCACCAACTCTCAAGCAAGACCTAGCATGCCACAAGACCCAACTTGCTGATAGAACACAGTCTATCCAACTAGAGTTCATATAGTAATTCAACTCTAGTAGTAGTGATCCATTATTAAATCAACTCTATTTCATGATCAGAGGTATACCATAAACGCTCACCACACTTCATCTTCTGTCTAAAATTCATGCCTTCTTCACTTTATCTTTCCTTTGATATATGTGCCTTCTTCACTTCTTCTTCACTCTGATATTCACACAGACCTCCGGTCCGCATCCCCTTCATTTTTCTCCGTAGGCCGCTCTTTCTCAGCAAGCCTATCTTTTCACCAGCCTCTCTTCTTTCACAAGCACTGCATCCAATGAACCAATGATGGTTGTATTTATAGTTGCTTATGTTCAAAACTTGTTTAAGTTATTGGGCCAACTTGTGCAACAAGTTATAACTAACTTGTTCATTTACAATAGTTTTTGGGACCACCAGAGATCATCATTCCAAGTCTTCAAATTGACACCTGACATCCCCTTTACTTTCATAAATCAATCATAGGTATGGATCGATTTCCTTCGTCTTTGTGATTACAGAAATCGACGCTTCCTTCAAACCATGTTCATATGATCATTGGCGTAGAACCACAGGCTTGTCAATTTAAGCGATGCATTACATTCTGCCTTTTAAATATCTTTACCATATGACCAATGGCATTATTCAGACGTTAGGTGAGATGAGTGCTTGAGCGCTTATCAATTCAATGGTCATGATTCAATATCCCGATGAGATGGACGATTGTCGGGACTTCAGGACTTCACCCTTCGAGACTTCGAGACTTGCAGCATGTCAAATCTCCCGGAGCATATTTCGTCGAATAGATTGGATGGTTCTTATTTATATCACGGAACCAGATCAATGGTCATATTCGATCCTTGGACCTGTATTATGATCAACGATTAAGAATGCCCCCGAAGTGATCTTGTAATTAGATGACTCGTGTCCACTTCGGAACTTCAACATTCGGGACTTCGGAGGTTTCAAATAAATGCTACTCCATTTTCCTCCAGAGTGATCACCTGCTGAGTAAGTCATAAGTGGTGGAGACCGCTTGCTGTCGGTTAATACTTCCACTTACACTATCCTTCCACTGTAGTAGATCGACGGTCGAGAATGCTCCCGAAGTGATCTTTAGATCGGACATCTCGTGTCCACTTCAGGACTTCGAGACTTTGGGCAAGTGCTGGTGGTAAAACTCCCGAAGTAAAAATTTCGGAGTGACGTAACTTACTTATGTCACTTGATGATGTGTCATGAGTTGAGTAGCTATCATGTGTCACTCAGATTTGTGATTTTCACGTACCTGAAATGTTGATTCAGCTTAACACTTGTCAATATCTGATTTCACCATGTGTCCTTGTTGACGTAGTCTTGCTGACGTGGATCTCCTCATGTGGCACATGTTCTTCTCCTGGATCTAACGGTCAGAATAGTATCCGAAGGGTATCTTAGATCGACGAATGAGAGTAACTTCGGAACTTCATCCTTCGGCACTTCAGGACTTTTGACATTTCTTGGTGGTGAAACTCCCGAAGTAATTCTCCCAGAGTGACATAACTTAGTGATGTCACGTGTTGATATGGAATGAGCCAATATCCTCTTGACACTTGTCATCATCTGATTATGCCATGTGTATTTGCTGACATGGTCTGCCACATGTCCTTGCTGACATGGTCTGCTGATGTGGTTTGCCACATGTCCTTGTAGACGTGGTCTTCCACATGTCCTTGTAGACGTGGTTTGCTGACGTGGTCTACCACATGTCCTTTCTAACGTGGTCTGATGACCAACAACCCTGATTCAACGGTCATCGTATGTCCTCCCGATCCGATGGTCCTTATTCATTTCGGATTTCAGGCTTCGGGTATTTCAAATCTGAAACTGAAATTCTGAAGTGAGATTTATCTAGAGTGTAACCTCCTCCCATATTTAGACCCGAAGTGAATGATGTTCGTCGATCATGATCTTATATCGATGGCTCGATCTATCTATGGTGCTACTCTTCTAGACTTGTCAATATCTGATTGTGCCATGTGTCCTTGTTGACGTAGTCTTGCTGACGTGAATCTCCTGATGTGGCACATGTTCTTCTCCTGGATCTAATAGTCAGAATAGTATCCGAAGGGTATCTCAGATCGATGATTGAGAGTAACTTCAAAACTTCATCCTTAGGGACTTCAGGACTTTTGACATTTCTTGATGGTGAAACTCTCGAAGTAATTCTCCCGGAGTGACGTAACTTATTGACATCACATGTTGATATGGCACGAGCCAATTTCCTCTTGACACTGGTCATCTTCTAATTATGCCATGTGTATTTGCTGACATGGTCTGCCACATTTCCTTGCTGACATGGTCTACTGACATGGTCTGCCACATGTCCTTGTAGACGTGGTTTGCTGATGTGGTCTTCCACATGTCCTTGTAGATGTGGTCTTCCGCGTGTCCTTGCTGACATGGCCTGATGACCAACAACCCTGATCCAACGGTCATCATATGTCCTCCCGATCCAATGGTCCTTATTCATTTTGAATTTCAGGCTTCGGGTATTTCAAATCTCAAACTGAAATTATGAAGTGAGATTTCTCTGGAGCGTGACCTCCTCACATATTTAGACTCGAAGTGAATGATGTTCATTGATCATGATCTTAGATCAATGGCTCGATCTATATACGGTGTTGCTCTTCTAGCTTATCCTATCCTTCCACTTAAAGTGATCCAACGGTCGTGAAGACACTCGAAGCAGATCAATGATCAAGGATGATTGCGGAACCACAACTTGCGAGTGATTTAACTCATCACTAAAACTCCGCAATTTGAAGTTGTGCGTTGTTGGTGAGTCAACCACAATTGTCGATCTTCAAGGCTATAAGATCTGATGGTCCTGACTAATTGTGGGATTGGAAATAGCACGATATTTAATTCTCCTTTCGATCTCCTCAATCTATCCCTGTCGTTGATGTGGCGATTGCGCATCCGACGGTCACAACTTAATCCGACTTAATCTGATCATTTGTTAGATCAACCACAATCGTCGATATTTGGGTTTATTAGATCTGACGATCTATACCGATTGCGGTATTAGAACTAGAGAGTTGTTTAATTCTTCTTTCGCTCTCCGTAATTCATCCCTGTCGTTGATCTGGCTTGCAGATCTGACGGTCATGATCCTTCAATGGTCCTCAAGCCCACGATCACTCATATGACTGACGTTCATAATATGAGATGGTCAATTTCTTGATCGGACGACTGCTGAGTCTTCTCACCCTGAACTTACGCTTTTCCTTTCGAGCTTTGATCTATGCATACTGTTCACTCCTCCTCCCGAGCTTACGCTTTTGATTCCAAGCTTTGATCTCTCCATACTGTTCGCTCCTCCTCCTGAGCTTACACTTTCGATCTCTACATACTGTTTGAAATTTTCTGCTAACTGATATACTATTGACATCGATGACAATCTCATCTATGGTAAATCACAATGATAATTCATCATAACAACAAATCATCACATCAACTGTTGACATCAATGACAATATGTCCAACAATATCCCCCTTTGTCATTGAGGGCAACCCACTAACTTCATATACAAAACTCCCCCTGTGATGATGCTTTCCACTTATGAAGTTTCTCTCCCCCTTTGGCATCAATGGAAAAGTGGTTTTCCTCCTGTGGCAAAGCTCTGTATGTTACTGACCAGAATCTGAACTTGGGTAACACTTCCTACAATCATCCTTTTCTTGTCATAATTGAATGACTCCCCCTGTCACTCTTCTCTCTCTGCTTCTGACTGTTCTCCCCATTTGTTTCTAAAAGGGTAGCTCTTTCTGACAAGGCTTCTCTTCTTATTATCTCTACAGGATGTCATGTACATCATTTTGTACATCAGAATGCTGCTTCTGTGGATTTCGTTGTCCTACTGTAACACTGCACAATTGTAGCTCACATTTATTCAAACAACTCTTGGATCTGCCCATTTATTCTCATCGATCTCTAACCAGATGTATCTGTCTTTATCCAAGATTCTTCTTTACTGTAAATTGCTCTAAAGTCGTCTGAGAAATTTTATACTATGCTTGTCACACGAATGCAATTCATTTTTCAACAATTAACTTCACTCCTGTTCACTTGTTCAATTTTTGCTATCCACATCTGTGAGTGTCTTGATTTCTTGAACTTTTTTCTATGATCTTTTGTTACTGCAACTTAATTTTTCTTCCATTTTTCATTTACTCTTTTTGTCGTATTGTATGAAGCATTTCTCATTGACTGTTTTCTTGAGTTCCAACAGTTATGGGCTTTGTGGCCATATCCACCACAACTGTAGCATCTCATTGTGTAACAATGTGTAGAAATATGTCCAACATGATTGCAATTCCAACATCTTATACTGTTGTTGAACCTACCAAATTGTTTTCTTCCATGATGCCTACAATCCAAGGCTTTACGACCATATTCATTACAAGAAAAAAAATAATCGTTAAAAACACTCTCATACCTTCTTTGATTTATCCATGAAGGTGTCTCTCCTATAAACTTTCTTTGAGGTGTATGAGTAGCTTCTAGATGTCCTCCTTGATCTGATCTTCTAAATTTTTTAGCGTTTCTTTTATTTCTTGAATGTGAAGTACCTGAGTCATACCTGCTTTCACTTTTTACAAATGAAGGAGCTGTGTCAGACCTGTCTTCATCCTTTACAAATGAAGGAGCCGTGTCATACTTGTTTTCATCATTTACAAATGAAGGACCTATGTCAGACCTGTTTTCACCTTTTACAAATGAAGGACCTGCATCAGACCTGTCTTCACCCTTTACAAATGAAGGACTTGCATCAGGTTTCTTAGGAGTACTGATTTCTTCCTTGTTGTATCCAAGACCAGATTTGTCATTTGGTGATCTCTGACTATCCAAGATCTCACCCAGGGTCATGGAGCTATTCAAGAACTTGATTTTGGTGTTTGACTTCTCAACCTTCTTTCTAAGATTCACAACTTTTGCTTCCAGCTCATGACATGATTCTTACTTTTTGTTAAACTGGTTCCTCACTACCTCCTCTCTCCTTTTGGCTTCTTCAATTTGGATTTTAAGATTAACATAGCTTTCCCTTAGTTCTTTTAGTTCTGCATGGTTTTTGCTTGGTTCATCATCTTCCTTCTTTTCTTCTTTTGCTTGACTGATTTCATTTTTCAGTCTCTCGATCTCCTCTTCCTTTTTTTTGTTAGATTCGTAACTTCTGTTTTCAATATTTTGATCTCTTCTTCTTTGTTTTCTAACTGAATCTTTTACTCAGATATGATTTCTTCATTGTCTTTGAGCTTTTATTTTATTTCCAAGATATGCTTTTGATTGCTAAGCTCATCATCTTCCTTCTTCTTTTCTTTTACTTGACTGATTTCTTTCTTCATCTTCTCGATCTCCTCTTATTTTTCTTCTAACTGATTATCCTGCTCATATATTATCTTTTCATTGTCCTTGAGCATTTCCTTTATTTCCAAGATATAGTTTTGACTCTTTTCAAGAAATTCTTTAGTGTAGTCATGAAGATAGCTATAGTCTGAATCATTATGGTCATAGCGGTATTCACATAGACTCCAATCAACCTTTTGTTTGGCCTTTTATAGTTCTTGTTCTACTTCTTCCATGGGATAAATGATAACAAAACATTATTTTATTGTATCTGAGTCTTCTTCTTTACTTGCAGGGGAGGATTCAATATCAACATTATTGCAATCGAGATATTGTGGAGAGTCTTTACCTTTATTGATGGCTGAGTATTCATCTTCATCCTTGATAGGAATGTCTTCTGTGTCTTCACTTTTGATTTGATAAATATTTTCTAACTTCAGCCATAAGTCCTTGGTGGATGTGCATATTCCTATGCTTGCCTTGACTGTATCTGATAATCCATTGAGAAGAATCTTCAATGCCACTTCATTGTTCTTCCTTGCTCTTCTTTGGACTATAATCTTGGATAGATTCTTTGATGTAGTTAAGTCCAAGGGCTTGCTTACTATTGAATTCCAAACTTCAGATACTTTTGACTTCAAATACTATTTCATATTTTCTCTCCATGAGGAATAATCTGTTCCATCAAATAAGGGAGATTCAATTGTGGAGAGAGCCATTTGTCCACCCATTTCTTCATAATCTACCTTCTAGTGTTTAAATTGTGTTGAAGGAACCTGCTCTGATACCAATTGTTGAACACACCACCCACACTAAGAGCGCGGGGGGGGGGGGGGGGGGTGGTTTGAATTAGTGTGTGGACTTTTATAACTTTTCTTCTTACAATTTAGCAGTTAAAACATAATTGAACAGATTAAGAACAATTAAATCATAATCACAATGGACAAGAGATACCATATGTTTGTATAAGCTTTTGTATAATGTATATGTATATATGTGAATATAGTAATAAGGATTTTCCCAGCACCAACTGAAGTAAGGAGCACCAACTCTTAGGAGAGCACCAACTCTCAAGAGAGCAGCAACTCTCAAGCAATACCCAACTTAGCACAAGACCCAGCTTGCTGATAGAACACAATTTATCCAACTAGAGTTCATATAGTAATTCAACTCTAGTAGAAGTGATCCATTATTGAATCAACTCTATTTCATGATCATAGGCACTACTACATATGGGCGGATTATTCCACGAAAATTTTCCACGCTTCCACTAGTTTCATCATTTTTTTAAAGAGGGTGGGATTTTCGTGGATATTGCCACGAAAGTTCGTCGCAATATCCACGAAAATCCTAATTTAACCTAGTCGGGATTTTCGTCGCTATAGCGATGAACTTTCGTGGCAATAGTGACGAATATTTTGCCTATCTCATTGGTCGGTGTTAACGGCTAGTTGACTATTTTATCTATATATACGTGACTTTAAGAGACTTTGCAACACCATTGCTATAGTTATGACACTGTTCTTGGATTTTGTTTGAGCTGTTTATTTTTCCCATCACCCACCAGTTGAACAAATCCAATTCTCGATCTACATAGCTTGGATTTGAACTTGCAAGGTTAGTATGTTATTTTTTATTGATGTACTCATTTAACTTGTAATTTTTTTTTCAAATGTCCAATTTGCATTTAGCTTGTTTTTTCCTTGATAATATATTATAATATGCGTAGTACCATATTTCATGTCTTTGGTTTTTGGATCTAGTTAGTATATTCTATGGAAAAGGGTATGTGGATTCCATAATATTCTAGGTTTATGTAATCCACATACCCTTTCCCTTCAATTGTAGCTATAATCTCTCTCTCTTTTCATTGATAAAGATATGGAATTGCTCTTGAAATTCAACCCTGATCAGTGAAATGATAGTAATTGATTGCTATATTCCCTTCTTTAGTAGGGACTAATAAGATACATAAACACTAATCCTAAACTTATGTTAGGTATATATGCTATTATTATATAAAGAAAACATTTGTACACATATGACCTTATTATAAAGATGTCATATTCTATGTCGTCATGATGTTGATCCTCTACACATATGATCACCTTATTATAAATATGTTGATCTTATTATAAAGATGTAGCTCACTGTAAATAAACATATCATAATCTAAAGGAGTATCCAAAATATAAAAAATTGACAACTTAATGTTTGGTATGGTGTAGGTAAAACAATTACTTGTCAAGGCAAGGATTTGTCACAATGAACGAAAATGACAAGAAGCTTTCTCGGTTAAGAGTGGCATTAGAGGCAAGGGGCGATGGAAAATGTTATTTCCCTTGCTATGATTGCAGAGGCTTGCAAAATAGAAGACTTTTAATAACAACAACCCAAAGACATTGTAGGGAGAAGGGGCACGCCGAAGGGGGTTATGAATATTGTCCCTTGGTAAGAGGATTCAATATTTAATGTATTTTCTGTAATAATCAATATGTCATGAATTTTAGAAATATTTATTATCGAGATTTTTATATTTTCTATACACACTAACTTTTCTATGTTGTTTTTAAATATATAGACGATGCCCCCAAAGTGTCAACCTCTATAGAGTTATTTGCCAAGTACTAGCAGAAATACTACTTTACTTGGAGATGAACTTCGAGATCATAATATTGAAGCTATTGATCAAGTTATTAATGATGATATGAATGGAGATAATGTTAGTGATTCAAATTAGGAAGATGAGATACATAGATTGATCCAAGACACATTTGCTCCAATGGATGAGGACAACCAGGATGATAGTCATGATGTTGATCCTCTACTCGAGAAGTCACGTCAACCTCTTTAT
>ML792625.1:56346-80208 GCA_009831015.1 Picea engelmannii
CAGATATTTCCCGAGGAAACCCATACAGGGTAAAAACCTCTTTTTCTTTATATGATAACTAATAGTTACATTCTTTACATTATCATACATATGAGCACCAACTCATAATGAGGCTACAACCTCAGTTTTGCAAGCTGCAACTTACTGATAGCACCAACTCTCTATTTTCTCTAGCACCCACTAGAAGGAAGCACCAACTCCCTGGTTTCTCTAGCACCAACTAGAAGGAAGCACCAACTCCCTGGTTTTTCTAGCACCAACTAGAAGGAAGCACCAACTCCCTGTGTTCAAGCACCCACTTGAACCTTTGAGGACACCAGTCCTCCCTAGCACCTCCCTACCACCCTGAAATATAAATCTTTTCTACTGAAACTTATTACAGTGAATGATGTTCAACAATGGCTTACCCGACTCATCGTTGTTCTGCTGCATTTCGTTGCTCTATATACCTCATTGCCTTTCTGCACACATCACTTGCGTTGTTTGTTCTTCTGCTTTTTATGCTCTGTGCGCCATGTCCATTCACTGCACAGTTCCTCCTCTATACAATTCAGCTGCTGCACTCTCCTCCTTCTTCACACATGAATCACCTTCACCAACAACAACCACAGCAAATTCCAACAGCAACAACAACAACAACTCTTCTCTGTACCGTGTATTTATAGCTTCTGTGCATCTTGTGCATGGAATATTCACCATTCCTCTACATTCTCATACCATGCCAATCTCCTCCACATCTCAAGTTCTCTGTGTGATCATCATCGCAACTCTTCAACTTCTCTGGCAGTTCAACCCCTATGTCTATCATCACTAGGTGTTATGCCGAGATTCCTTTTTCTCTCTGGCAGTTGAGACTCTTCGTCCTTTCTGTGAAAGTCGAGCTCACCTTCTCTGTTTTAGTTACAGACTTCAATGCTCATCCATCTGTCAATCCCTTATAAGAATAGTCTTCCTTCACTGGATGAAGCTTGGAGACTCTTCATCTCCTCTGGCGATCGCACAGAGGTCTCTTCGAATTCTCTAGCAGACGTCATCAATGGTTTCTGGAAGTTTCACTGTGTCATGCATCAGTATCCCTCCGATCTTGTTCAAATTCATCTGCACCATTGGATATGCAGCGAGCAAATCTAGACAGGTAGATTCTGTCCTCCCAGATCTACGGTCGGGATTGGATTCCAGAGCCCCCCTGCCATTCTATTTTTAAGCGGAGGGGGGGGGTCCAAAATTGGGCGCGCATCTCTCGAGCGGCCAGGATTAAATCACCTAGATCAATGACACTCAAGCGATTCTGAACCCCCCTTGCCTTTATGCCTCTAATACGGGGGGGGGTCCGGAATGGTGGGGTATCGAGGAAGGGCCCCATTCCTGTCATGTCACATTTTGTATCGTTCTCCTCCCCACCTGTCGTCTGTTCTCCACCTAACCGTGCGCCAAGGCTCGTTCCCTTTAGCCCCTCCTTGTCCTCTGGCATCTGTCCATCTCCCAATTACCGAAACTCTGAAGTGGTGTAAATCTGATGACGTCACACGTGGATTGACATGTGTTGAATACCGCCACGTGTCACTCTGATTCGTGACTTACATGTGCCTAAGATGTTGAATCAGTCTGACACTTGTCATTACCTGGTTGTGCCACGTGTTCCTAGCTGTCGTGGTATGCTGACGTGAGTCGGATCGACGGTCCAGATCACATCTTGATCTGACGGCTGTGATTAAATCGAAAAATCGCATATCGTGATTTCGAGATTCCTGTGGTTATTATTCTTTGACCTCTTCAACTCTCAATTCGTGAAACTCCGAAATGTACTGAGATCAACGGTCCAGATCAGACCTTGATTCAATGGCTGCGATTAAATCGTGATTTCTCAATTCTTGTTGCATTGTTTCTTTTCCCTCTCCATGTCGCGATTTGCGAAACTCCGATATGGAGTTGGATCAATGGTCTAGATCTGATCTTGATTCAACGACTGCGATTAAGTCGCGATTTCGCATATCGCAGAATCAGGATTTCTATGGATGATATTACTTGACATCTCCAACTCTCGATCCCCGAAACTCCGACATGGACTGGAATCAACAGTCCAGATTCAACATTAATTTGGCGGCTGAGATTAGATCATGATTTCAGATATTGTGATTTCGAGAGGTTAGGGAACATCGTTCCTTTGATTCTCCAGTCAACGAACAGATGATCTATCCTCACATGTCCTGCCTGAAGATGGACGGTCCTCCTTATTTCAGGATTTTGTGAGCCCTCTACTCCTTGCATTTTAAAGAACGTGCAGGTTCTCCTCGATCCAACGGTGGTCGGGCCCTGCGCTCGGATCTAACACCCAAGATCTATCCTCCATATCTGCGCACTCCTCTTGTCTACATTGAGATCTGACGGTCATCGGGAATTTAGGATGGGATCCAATGATCACCGACGCTTCTCCTCCAAGCTTACACATCCTTCTTACTTGGAAGAATTTCTAAGTGTCAAAGGCCTCAACCTTTGATCCGCCTGTGATCCTAAGTACGCTATCTCCCTTGAGCTTTAGTCATGAGTTAACTTCATCCCTGGTGCACACCTACGCACTGCATTCCACTCTGCGCTAATTCCTCCTGAGCTTACGTTGTTCCCGTTTGTCCATCAATGCACACTCTGATCCTGCCATCTTCACTGTTGTACTTGCCATGAATGAAAAGCATACGCTACCTGTTAAACATTTGCCAACAAAAGTTACGCCCCTGGGAATTTGATACACCAAAATACCCAAAACGGGGTCCACAAAACTGTTGGCTTTTCATCTTCCGGGATTAGGGTTTTGGATTTTATTTATGTTAAAAAAGCCTTTAGAGCCTCATTGTAACCATCTTCTTACGAATGTGAGTATTCTTCACATCTCTTCTCATAGATAAGATGCCACCATTCTAGCATGTCTTTCACTTTATATTTCTACAGTTTTGTACATTTTGCTCATTAATATAAATTGTGTCTTATTGTATCTTTGTGTTTATGGTTGCATCTCTGATATATTTCTGTTATATTATTGGATATCTGAGATATATTTATACATTTATTTATTATATCTCTTCTCTCATTCTGTGCCAAAAATAATCTGGATCATACTATTTCCTACATCCCAAGATTGACCCCATGGGTTCCTTCTTATAGAAGAAAGAGTATATGTCGAGAACCTTCCCAATAAATTACATGCAAGATACGAAAAAGGAGAGAGCGGGGGATTCTAATCATTTGGATTAGAAGAACTCAGATTATGGGTCGAAGAGAAGGACCTGTAGAAAAAGAATTCTTCAAGAAAATGTAGGGAGTGAGTGCATAGAATTCCTTGTTGGTATCATGGCTTGGCACGGGGGTGGCCTGTTGTCAAAGTGATAGAGCACACTGATCCTATGGTTGGGAGGAAAGGAATACACCCACAGTCAGTTGGTTGGTCGCGGCTTGTAATAGATAAGTATACCTTACACTCTCTGTAAATGAATTAATATGATTGATTGGGTACATGTATTTGTGTTTTTAAATGTCTATGTCGGGTTAATCATCTCGAATGATAGGAATACTTCATAATGAGTGGTCGGTGAAAGGGAATCGTGCATATAAATTAAGTAATGTCCAAGATGAATGGAATCATGTAATAATGGTAGGTTGAAGGCCAGAGGAGGTCGATAGACCTTTTTGTTATTCTCCCTCTTTTCTATGCGAATGGCTATGGGAGTCAGTTCCTCATCATGTGCCAAGTAGTAAGCTTAGTGCTTACTGCGAAAGGGGGGTCGAAACCTTGGTGAATACTTGGTAGAATTTTCGATTTGGTTAAGTCCAAATTCAGATTGATAACCTATATAAATACATTCAATTGAGACGAGGATGATATTGGTTGTTGATCTGGTCGGGTGAATAAATCTCATCCCTTCATTGAGAGAGAAATCATCGTTGGGAACGACCGAATGTTGGGACTTGTGAAAATACCAACGACGACGAAAATCCTATGGTGAAATGAAGGTCGTCGATCGGTCGAGAGTAAATTGATGAGAATCTAAATCGTCGGTGCTAATTACATCTTCATCAGAGATAGAACATTGGTTAATATAAGTGATGGTGCAAGAGGGCTGACGACGATAAAGGTCAAGAGAAAGAACGAGAATCGTTGATCGATGTAGATGCTAGATGGAAACCCAATCATAGATCACCGTATGTTCTGTTCAAGTGAGGAAAGAGAACGATGACATCGTAACGATGTGGTATGTCAGCATCGCAACCAACATGTCTATGAGATCACCACGTTTCGACCATTGATTGGTTGAGGGGATATGAATAGTCTCGTTGGGCATGGAGACCCTTGGGGCTTCACTTAAAATATTGATCGTTGGATTTAGAGGGGATAGATCTATCCGTTCATCACTCTAGAAATAGTATATAATTTTTTAATTATAATTACAAAGTCAAAATAAAACGAAGAACATGTGTTCCGAACACTAATCATATACGGGCCAATTTTGGTAGAACACTAACCATATATGGTCCAATTGTGGTAGAATCCTTATCTGTATGAACCGAGGCCCTGAAAAAGGGCATTTGGGGCGAGCCCTATATCGCAAGTGTTAGTTGTTGAGTCACTACTATACCGAAACGTTACAATACCAATGGTATTAAATATCCAATGCTCAACTCATGACCATTTACTACTTTCCTTGTTGTGAACTCATTCTAAACAAAACTTTAATCCACTTCATATGACAATATTTAAAATTAAAAAAAAAGGACAATTTCATATCCAAATAGGGATTTCTATTTTCACCCAATCATAAAATATCCAAACATGGATAAATTGTCATTTTACTATTTTCAGCCAATCATAAAATATAATTAATAAATATTAAATATCTAAAAAAATATTTTCAAAATATTAAACTCAATACATAAAATTATAAACCATTCAAAAATATTATACAATTTTTTTATTATAATTACAAAGTCAAAATAATTTCAATACACAAAATTATAAACTATTTAAAAATATTATACAATTTTTTTATTATAATTACAAAGTAAAAATAATTTGACCCAAATAAATCACTATATTTCCTGCTTTGCGCATGGACTAAAAAAAATTCAAAAAAAAAAAAGATTTATTTATATATATATATATATATATATATATATATATATATATTTGACAAGAACGATTAGAGGGATTTATATTATAAGGTGGACTAGCCACTGGTTCGATTACAAAATGGCATTGCTTCACTGAGCGACTGCCTATATGGAGCTTAACAATACTCTTGAATACACTAAGCTTGGATCCTTACCCACAGAAGTGACTCACTAAACTTGTGATTACAGACTTATTTAGTGCCTTGACTTCTATACAAAATGTCAAGTTGCTGAAGAAGAGATGAGCTCGCTTCAGACCGAGCGACTGGTTATTTTTTGGGATCCTTCTTCCATTCATTGTTCAGCTAGGACATTTTTACTTCCATCTGACCTATTCTTTCCTCAAACTCTTCCTTTGGATTCTTTAGTTCTTGATGCAGCTTGCTTAGTTCTTCCATAAATCCGAACTTTGCAGTGGTAATGTCTTGCTCCAGCTTCTCCATCCTTCTACCTGCTTCTGTATCCAAATTCTCTAAAATATCCAGTTGGAACTGTAACATTTGTTTTAGATTCTCCAACGTTGAGTCCATAAGATTTAGCCTTTCCTTCATGGTTGGCTTGCTATTGGGGCTTGCTGCCATCGCTTGGAACCTCCTCTGCTTCGTGCGCCCTAGGTCTTCAAAGACAATTTCACAGAATAGCTATGTGTAGAACTGCTCTGATCCTATGGTTTCATCATTGATTTAAGCGTGCCCTCCCTAGCCTTCATCATTTCGTCCTTAGCTGCTTGTTTCAAGAGGCATGGTCGAGGTGCTCTTCTGTCCCCTCCCTGTCTGAGATCCGATCTTACTCAATCCTTTCCTTGACCCTTTTGCCCAATCGCTTGGTCCAGGCCTGACTGAGCCTGATTGTTGTCTTTGTCGTCCTATCCCCCTCTTTGCCACTTGCACAAATGAGTGTGTGGTGTATTCATGAGTCACGGCATCTCCACGGTGGACAACGAACCATTTAGATTCAAATTTCTCGGCGCCAAGAGGGTGCCTTTGTTTGCTTCAGCATCCGCGGCTTCATTCATCTCTCGTAAAACATGGAATAACTTATATGAGGTGAAGATCCTAAGAAGGAGATGGATTTTGTCTAGCAGGTTGTTTATCTTCACACTTTGGTTTTTGCAACGGTGGATAATGGCTCTGATTATCAGTCTGGAGTCTCCTACTATGACCAGGTTCTGGATCCCAAGCTTGCTGTCTTGACACAGTCCCTGCCACAATGCCATGGCTTCTGCGCTGTTGTTGGTATCAATACCTAGACCCAGGGTGTATCTTACCATTGTTTCTGCATTGTCACTTTCAATTGTCCCTCCTCCACCTGCTTGGCCTGGGTTTCCTTTTGAGGCCCCGTCGAAGGACAATATGTAGGCCTTCCTTTCTTTTTTCCATTTGACAAACTCCTGCTTTCCTTTCCTTATTTCCCAATCCTCTTGGCGCAGGGTGTTAGCTATGCTCCCAATTTGCCTTTGAATTCTAAACTGATCCATCCAGAGCTCTTCCTTTTCATCCATCTTCCCACTACATTTTGGTTGACAAAGGTAAGGGGTGCTTTCTCTGAAGAATGCTTGAATGGTGGCTGCCACTGTGGGTGCGCTCCTTTTCGTGTCCCTGAAGACTCTGTTGCTTCTTTCTAGCCACAATCCCCACAGGATAAATCTTGAGAGGACTCTCCAAAGCTCAGAGGCATAGCTTCGTTTCTGTTTTTGGAATGGGTAAAGGGAATCCCAACCTTGGATAAGTCTCTTGATGTCTTGAGGGCGGGGGAATTCAGTTTGAATTTCGATTTCCAACCTCCAAACTTCTTTGGAATAGACGCAATTGAGGAGGAGGTGATCTGAAGTTTCTTCAGCCTGTTGACAAAGAGGACATCTGAAGGGGCCCTCCCAGCCTTTTCTTTGGAGGTTTTCCCCTATTTGGATGATGTTATGGCCAAGAGTCTAGATAAACATATCAATTTTAGGTATGGATTTGGTTTGCCAAATGGATTTCCAGAGGATCAGGTTAGGTGGGACGTTGTGGATGTTTAGAGTGAGTCTATAGCCATTGGAAGTGGTGTAGGGCTTAGCATTCTTTCCCTAGCCTCTCTCTTCCTTCCCTTGTTTTTTGAGGGGGGCTTTCCCCTATAGACAAAGCTTAAGAGCGCACCAATCCCCTTCTAAATCCGGGGGTATGTTTCCCACTCCCCATCCTTGCCATGACTTGCATCTGTCCTTCCCCCAAATTGAGATGTCGTAGAGTGACTTTAAGTTTTGACTGTCCATCCACTCTTTGAGGCGCTACAAATCCTGTCTCAAGTCTAGAGGAGGGTCTCCTAGAATTGAATCATGCCATATTTTGATTTTCTTTCCATTTCTTGGCACCCAGGTGATATGGGGGTTGAAATGGGGCATGGCCTTTTTGCAGAGGGTGAAGATAGGGGATCCTTTAGATTCCCTGCAAGGGTATTCTATGCATCGCTCCGTTGCTCCCCTAAAATATTTCTTCCACAGTGCTACTTTTCTCCAGGTTGGCTCACCGTTGAAAATATTCCAGAGCTATTTTTCCCCCAATGCCAAGTTCTGTACTCGGGTTTTTTTTAAGTTGAGGCCTCCTTCCAAGAGAGGCTTGGAGATTTTTTCCCAGCTTATCAGGTGCAGTTTCCTGCCTATCTGCTTTCTGCCTTCCCACAGGAAGCTTCTTTACATTGCTTCTATTCTTTGAATCGTGGAGCCAGGGGCTAGAAGCAACGAGCTCTGATAAATGGGTACGCTGGCCGGAACTGATTTGATTAGGACAACTTTTCCTGCAAGATTTAGCCAATTCTCCCCCCAGGAGGAAATTATCTTCTTAAGTTTGTCAATTAGGTGCTTCCACTGTGAGGCTCTTGGAGAAGCTTTGAAGATAGGGATTCTGAGATAATTAAAGGTCTCCCAGTTGGTGTGTCCTTCCATCCCCAAAACTCTAGAAATTCCCATCATCTCTCTAGGCGTAATATTCCAGCCATAAATCTTTCTTTTTGCCTGACTTATCTCACTTCCTGAAACTACAACATAAGCGTCTAGTTCCTCCTTGAACTTCTTTGCAATTATTGGGCTTGCCCCGCCTAACAGCAGGGTATCATCCACAAATTGAGCATGATTTATGTCTTTCACTCCTTGTCCTATTCTTAAGCCCTGAAGGTTATTTTGGGCTTTGGAATTTTCCAACTGATAGCTTAGTACAGAAGCCTGGATTTCTTAGAGGAGGGGCGAGAGTGGGCACCCTTGCCTTAACCCTCTGGAGGCTTGGAAAAATTTTGTTACTCTTCCATTCACCATGGGGGCTATCCATGGTGATCCTATATAGGCTTTAATCCAATTTACAAAAGATTGATCGAAACCAAACTTCCTCATTACCTCAAATAAAAAATTGTGATTAACTCTATCAAAGGCATTGGCGAGATCTAGCTTTATAATCATACCTTTGTCTTTCCTCCGGAGGCTTGAGTGAAGGGCCTCTTGAACTAGGATGATGTTGTCTGCAATGTGCCTTCCTTTGATGAAGCCTCCCTGGTTTTCTGGGATGATAAGAGGGAGGATTGTTTTCATTCTGTTTGCTATTACTTTGGTGAGGATTTTGTAGCTTGTATTGCAGAGGGAAATTGGCCGAAAGTGGTTAAAGCTGAGCGCTCCTTTCTCCTTCAGGATAAGTGCCAGGAAGGCCAATTTTTTGCTCCCTCCTAGCTTGCCTCCCTCCTAGCTTGCTGCTCGTTTGCAACCTCCTTATCATTTTGGTGAGATCAGATTTGATTATCCCCCAACATTGTTGGTAGAATCTGGCAGTGAATCTGTCCGGTCCAGGAGCCTTGTCCGGATTCATTTGATCTAATGCCTCCTTTATTTCCTGCTGCGAAATTTCCTCCAAAAGTCTGATATTGAAGTCATCCTTTATAAGATTTGGGATGATGGAGAGGGGGTATCGATGGGGATCAATGTTTTCCCTTTGTGTTTTTGAGTAGAGGGTTTCAAAAGTTTCGAAGGCTGCTTGTTTAATGCCTTCTTGATCTGAGATTATAATATTTTGGGCCTGAATTTCTGTCACTGCCTTAAAATTCTTCCTTGCCTCTGCTTGCTTATGGAAATAGCTAGTGTTTTTATCTCCTTCCTTCAGCCATAGGCTTCAGGATTTTTGCCTCCAATAGCATTCTTCCTCCCTACAGGCTTTGTGCCATTGTCGTTGGAGGTGGTCTTCTTTGAGTAGATCTTGCTGTGTGACCTCCTTGTTTTCCAAATCTAGCTAATGGCTCTCAAGGCGCCTTTGGGCTTCTTTGTGTGAGGTGGTTGGGTCTGGTTGTCCTTTTTCCCAGGACTTTAGAGCAGTCTTTAGCCTACGTAACTTCTCTTCCCAAACATAAAAGGCATAGCCTTTGATCTTGTTTGTCCACACGCTAGATACTAGGCAAAGAAAGTCTTTGTCTTGTATCCATGACGGGTTGAACTTGAAAGGGATGGGTCCCTGGCCTTGGTTAGTTTTAAATTCTAAGCGCACAGGCTTATGGTCGGAGGTGCTGTGAGGGAGGATTTCTGAGGAGGCTATGAGCCTAAGAGTTAGGAAAGAGCTTTGGACAAGGAATCTATCCAGCTAGGCAACAATATGCCCCGGTCCTACCCTTTTGTTGGTCCACATATAAAGTCCTTTGACCGGTTTGATGTCGATTAGATCCCAGGCTGAGATTAGGTCTTCCACCCAATCTTTAGCTGGGTCTCTTACAATAGAACCCCCTCATTTTTCCTCTTGGATCAGGGTTATATTTAGATCCCCTCCTAGGATGATATTTTCTAGATCATTTTTTTTAGGAAGTCTTGGAGGGTTTCCCAACAGATCTTTTTTTCTTCTATATGTTGTGGGACATAGATATTAAAGAGGCTTACCATGTAACTGGAATCCTTGTGAAGGATCTGGGTGTGAATCCAATGCATGCAGGTGTCTGAGCTGATCAGTTCTATTTTGGTGGTGTTCCACAGGGTGCAGAGCCCTCGTGACGCGCCTCTGGCATTTTCATCTAATCCTTGGTTGTTCTTCCAAACGTTCATTGAAACTTTGAGAGAGTCATGTTGACTCATCTTGGTCTCCTGGATGAGTAGGATGTCCGCTTTGGATGCTTTGATGATATCCTTGAGAGCTTCTTCCTTCCTTTTGCTGCCGAGACCCCTACAGTTCCAGGAGGTTAACTTCATCAATTAGCTTGGGGGGGGGGGGAGTGGCCTCCTTGGGAGGCTTTGGTTAGCTTCCTGGTTTTCCTCACACCGATCAGTTGTTTGATGGTTGGCTGTGCACCTTTTAGGACGTCTTTGTAGGTTTCCTGATCTCTTTCTGGTTTTTTGGATTTCCTGCCTCTTTCTGGTTTCTTTTGGGTGTCCCAGGCTTCACTTGCTCCTTCCGAGTCATTCCCGGACGAGATCTCCCCTTCCTCTGTGCCTTGAGTCACCCCAATCCTTTGAGGGGATTTATTTCGTTCCTCTTCTTCTATTGTCTTTTGAGTTTCTTTGTCTTCAGGGGTTTGGGTACCTCTTGTTGCTTCCCCTTGGGTGTCTTTGCTCGGATCCTCTATCTCACCTCCAGTTTCTGGGGTCAATGTATTGAATTTGTTAGCCGTATATTTGCTTCCTAGGTTCTTGTCTTGAGTTGGAGCTGGTTTTTCGCTTCTTGGACCTTTTGGTTTCGGTTTCCCTTTCCGGGCGTGTTGCCAGCCTTCTTCCCCTGCCTTCTCTGTATTTGGGTTTTTTGGGCAGATTCGCTGGAAATGGCCATATTCATGACATCCTCTACATTTGAATGGGAGCTACTCATAATCCATCTTTTGAAGATGGTTCCAATCCCCTACCTTTAGTTTTACTGCTTCCGGCAAACCTACCTCCAGATCCACTTCCACACAAATCCTTGCATAGGAGTACTGGTCTTTTGGGTCCGCTCTATCGATGTAATGTCCCAATCCATTTCTGATAGCTTGCAGCGATGAGGAGTTCCAGCAGTGTATTGGCAGGTTCGGGAGTCTTACCTAGACAGGGACATCTTTTGGTAATTCCGAGGCTGGATCAAAGCTAGGGGTCCATTGATTCAGATAGAGCCCCTGTGTGCCCATGAAGTATGGTCCATTTCTGAAGATTAGATCTTTGTCCTCCTGAGAGATGAATTCGAAAATAAATTATCCTCTTCCAACCGCACAATAGGTTACACTGTTTGTTATTAGCGGTCGCCTGTTCCTTTGAATCCAGTTGTCTGTTGTTTTGGCTGAGGGCCAGAGACCCACGAACTAACCTACTAGGCCGTAATCTGACAGGGATGGTGCGACCTTCATTGGGTGGTCTGGGGGAAGGTCGATCTCCGGAACATCATTTAGCCTCTTTACGAAGCTTGGCAGTTCCGACTGGCAGGGCTTCTTGCTGCAGGCTGCGACTAATTTACGAAAGGAGGAGGTTGGGGAGGGAGGGGGCGATGACTCCCCTCCACCCTGGCCAGTCATGGAAACGGCTGAATAAGAACCCTAAATCAAAGCGGGAGCTTTTCACCTTCGTGCTTCTAACAATCGTCCTTTGTTAACCAATCCAAGACAATCAAAAAGATTTATATTAGTAAATATAATAAGGTTTTTTGCATTGATCTTTACAACAATCCAAGACTTCCAAAGTCCTTCTACATAGACAAAGAGTTATGATCTTATAAAAAAAACAGTGAACTTCCTCCTATCACTATAAAAACTACAAGATTCCATATCATAATACAACCAATCATATAACAAAATTGTTTCAGTATTATAAGTCAAAATAAACAACATCTCAAGATCTTCCTTGCATCAATGCTCTAATGATTTACTCCTAATCTTTCAAAAAAAATTGTTTGACCTTCAGTAACATTTGCACAAAAAATACCATATTCTTCGAGTAGTAAAGCATCCTTTGAAAGTTTATCAACACCCTGGTTGTACTCTCTGCAAATATGTTTATCTTCAAGCTGAAGAAAACTCCCACTCATAAGCCTAATCTTTTCCATCCAAGACTGCAAAGAGATTACCTGTAAGTTACCATCATTAGCAAACCAATCGATAACAATATTTAAATCGCCAACCAGATATAGTCTTGTAATCTTTTTATTTCTTGTAAAAAAAAGCAAACACCATAAAGCAAGGAGTTCTCCCCTTGTATTGGTACCCCTACCAAAACACATTTTTAATATGTAGCTACCCAATAATGGACACTTTAAAATATCACACACCCCACATTTTAAAACTTTATCTTGTGAAGCTCCATCAAAAAACCCACAGCTAAATTCCAATCCAGAAAGGTTGGTCTGTCTATCCTTCTTGTCTTATCACACTGTGTGACTTTTAGTGCACCGAAATCCTATAAAATACAGTTGATAATTCTAACCAAATCAGGAGATAAATCTTCAAAGATGACCAAATTTATGTGTTTCCAAACCTCCCAACAGATGAAGCAAGGTATTTCATTACCATTATCCTTCTTTTTTAACAACTTTTGAAAACAATCTTCCATCTGAAACCCTTCCCAAGGAATGACTAAATTTAAATCCTTTGAAATTGTCTGCCAAATATCCTTGATGAACCTGCGCTCCACAAAAAGGTCGAACATTGTTTCCTCACTAATCCCACACAAGATGCATCTACTTGTCCCATTAAAACCTCTTTTATTCAAATTTTCCCAAGCAAGAATTCTCTCCTTCAACATTAGCCAAACAAACAGTTTAACTTTTAAGGGTAACTACCAGTTCCATAGTTCATTATACCAAAAATAAGGTTACACTTCCCTCAACTCCACCATTCGAAATTTATAAGCAAGATTTGTATTGACATGTCCCCTTTTTGTGTCCCAAGACCACAATAGAATATATTTGGAATTATTTATTACAAAATCCGAGCCAACAAAGCCCCTAACAAAATTATTCCATTCCTCTTTTTGATCTCCTACCAACCCTAGTGACTCATCCTTTTTCCATCTAGTAAAAGTGATATCCTCCACCTCACTAGTCCCAGCTTGTGCTAGAGATTCAATCCCTTGGGCCTTCAAATTTAGGATAAGACTCTTTGACAACTTGTAATAAGTATGTGAACCCACCAACGGATCAGAACCAATTCTAATAACCATCCCATTCCCAAGCTTCCAAACCAACCAATTTATTATAATTGATAAAGAAGCAGTGAGTGATCTCCAAAAATTTGAAGAACCTGACCAGGAAAACCTACCTTGTCTGAACCACTCCTCCATTGTTTTATTATTAATATATTTTTTAATCATCACTTCATGCCAAAGATCAAGAAACATAAGACATCGCCGTAGACATTTTTCTACCAAGGATTTCCCAAAATAAAAGATATTTTTTAAACCCCATCCACCAAGACTTTTTGGTTTTGGAAGCTTTTTCCATCTTGTCAAATGCATACCTTCAATAAAAAAAATTCCCGACCACAAGAAACTAAGCATCCTCTTTCTAATACTGTTTAAAAACTTTTTGGGATCTTTTCCATGGAAATCCAATAAACATAAATACTATCAAGAACAACTTTAACCAGGATCACCCTTCCCCCTAAAGAGAGCCATCTGTGACTCCAACTCAAAATTCTTTTAGAAATTTTTTTCTTGAGCCATATCCAATCCAATCCAAAGTAATAGTTTGGTTTTAAAAAAACCCCAAGTACTTAAAACCTTCTTTAACTTTTTTTATATCATAAGGCAATATCATTTTTATCAAGTCTAGCTCATCTGCTTCCCACCCAGCTTCTAAAAAAACTGACTTCTGAGTGCTAAAGACCATCCCTGTCGCTTTACAAAAATGCTGCAAAAACCTCCTTAAAGACTTCCCAATCATCCAAGTTTCCATTTTCAAACAGAATAACATCATCCACAAACATCAGGTGTGTAATGAATAATCCTCTAGCCACAGGAATACCTTCAATGTTCTTTCCCCTTACCTGTTCATGAATAGCTTTGCTTGAACCTTCTATAATAAGGAGAACAAGTAAAGGGGATAAAGGGCATCCTTGCCTTAAACCCCTTCAACTCTTAAGGAAACTAGAGGGCTTTCCATTGATCAAAACAAACAAATTTGCAGATGATACACACCCTAAGATCCATTCGATAGCTTCTAGACTCATACCCACCTATAATAAAACAAGCCTTAGGAAACCCCGATCCACTCTATCATATGCCTTAACCAGATCCAGTTTTAACACTAGAGCCTTTAAATTTTTTTCCTTTATACTGTGTAACACCTCCTGAGCAACTCCTACAACTTCAGTAATTTGTGTGCCTTCAAGGAATTCAAATTACTCCTTTGAGATTCCAACAGAAAGAGAAGATTTAATCCTGGTAGCAATAATTTTAGTAATGATCTTATAATCCATATTACATAAAACAATCGGTCTAAAATCTCCAAAATATTATGGCTTATCAGTCTTAGGAATGAGTGAAATAAAGGTAGAATTTAATGCACTAGAAACTCTTCCTTTCCTCCTAGACTCTTCCACCATATCTAGTAAATCAATACCCAGTAGATCAAAGAAAGATAGGAAAAACTCGACAGTCCATCCATCTGACTCTGGACTCTTTGACACCTTAAAACCTTTGAGGGTTTTCCATAATTATTCTAAATTAACATGCTCATCCAATCTAGAGCCTTCTTCCTATGAGAACATTCTTGGATAGTTTCTTAAAATATCAAGTTGATCAGAGATAACAATATTATTTTGTGCCTTCAAAATAGTTTGGAAGTAGTCCACAACTTCTTTATGTAAGTCAGAAGTATTAGATATTATTGGTCCATCCTCCTTTGTAATATACCAAATGGCATTAACCTACTTTCTAGCACTTTCATAGGCATGAAATAACTTGGTGTTTCGATCACCCGAGGCCATTAAATTAATTCTACTCTTTTGTCTCTAGGTTTCCTCCTCCTATCTTAAGAGAAGCAATTTCCTTTTTTTTTTCCATGACCGGTTCCTTAACAACCTCCTGCATAAATCTCCCTGGGAACTCAGAGTATAAAGTATCCAATTTCATTTCAATCTATACCAATTCTTCCTTGGCTACAACCTTTTTCTTCCTTTCCCAAACAATCACTAACCAGGATCACTGTTCCCCCTAAAGAGAGCCATCTGTGACTCCAACTCAAAATTCTTTTAGCAAATTTTTTCTTGAGCCATATCCAATCCAATCCAAAGTAATAGTTTGGTTTTAAAAATAACCCCAAGTACTTAAAACCTTCTTTAACTGGTTTTATATCATAAGGCAATATCGTTTTTATCAAGACCAGCTCATCTTCTTCCCGCCCAGCTTCCAAAAAAACTGACTTTTGAGTGCTAAAGACCATCCCTGTCACTTTACAAAAATGCTCCAAAAACCTCCTTAAATACTTCCCACTCATCCAAGTTTCCATTTCCAAACATAATAACATCATCCACAAACATCAGGTGTGTAATGAATAATCCTCTAGCCACAGGAATACCTTCAATGTTCTTTCCCCCTACCTATTCATGAATAGCTCTGCTTGAACCTTCTATGATAAGGAGAACAAGTAAAGGGGATAAAGGGAATCCTTTCCTTAAACCCCTTCAACTCTTAAATAAACTAGAGGGCTTTCCATTGATCAAAACAAACAAATTTGCAGATGATACACACCCTAAGATCCATTCGATAGCTTCTAGACTCATAGCCCAATCCGCTCTGTCATATGCCTTAACCAGATCCAGTTTTAACACTAGAGCCTTTAAATTTTTTTCCTTTATACTGTGTAACACCTCCTGAGCAACTCCTATAACTTTAGTAATTTGTCTACCTTCAAGGAATTCAAATTACTCCTTTGAGATTCCAACAGAAAGAGAAGATTTAATCCTGGCAGCAATAATTTTAGTAATGATCTTATAATCCATATTACACAAAACAATCGGTCTAAAATCTCCAAAATATTATGGCTTATCAGTCTTAGGAATGAGTGAAATAAAGTTAGAATTTAATGCACTAGAAACTCTTCCTTTCCTCCTAGACTCTTCCACCATATCTAGTAAATCAATACCCAGTAGATCAAAGAAAGATAGGAAAAACTTGACAGTCCAGCCATCCGACCCTGGACTCTTTGACACCTTAAAACCTTTGAGGGTTTTTTGTAATTATTCTGAATTAACATGCTCATCCAATCTAGAGCCTTCTTCCTATGAGAACATTCTTGGATAGTTTCTTAAAATATCAAGTTGATCAGAGATAACAATATTATTTTGTGCCTTCAAAATAGTTTGGAAGTAGTCCACAATTTCTTTATGTAAGTCAGGAGTATTAGATATTATTGGTCCATCCTCCTTTGTAATATACCAAATGGCATTAACCTGCTTTCTAGCACTTGCATAGGCATGAAATAACTTGGTGTTTCGATCACCCAAGGCCATCCAATTAATTCTACTCTTTTGTCTCCAGGTTTCCTCCTCCTATCTTAAGAGAAGCAATTTCCTTTTTTTCTTTTTCCATGACTGGTTCCTTAACAACCTCCTGCATAAATCCCTCTGGGAACTCAAAGTATAAAGTATCCAAGTTCATTTCAATATATACCAATTCTTCCTTGGCTACAACCTTTTTCTTCCTTTCCTAAACAATCAAAAACATATTCAATAACTTAATCTTTTTTACTAAAGAGTCCATCGGATTTAAAACCTTTGTTTCCAACAAACCATTCAACTGGATCTAACTAAGTCCACAAACTCAGGATCATCAAGCCAAAACGAATTAAACTTGAAAGGATACTGTACCTGGTCTTTAACTTTTTCCATATGAAGGATCACTAGCATATGATTAAGATATTTTCATTGCACACCCAAGTTCTATATCTCAACTTTGAGACCATTAACTTCTCATCTATGAAAAACCTGTCCAATCTTTTAGCTATGTAGTCCCGACCCCTTCTCCCATTCCTCCAAGTAGGTAGCAATTTAATCGGCCTAGCATCCACCATCCCCCCTTCTTGTATCAACTGGGAGAAATATAGCTGAAGTGGATCCACAAGTTATAATTCATTTTACCCATTGATGGACAAAAATAGTGTATGCTACGAATGCAATTATCTTGGTCACAAAGCACAAGATTGTAGATATATGAATGAAGATGTCCCTATGCCAACCACAGTATGGAGAAGGAAAGAGATTCCAAACAATGAAGATTGTCGAATAGCATTAACCGCTAAAGAATTTAAAGAAGAAGATGAATGATACATAGACAGTGGATGTTCTTCACACATGATCGGGGATCAAGACAAATTCATCAGCTTGAAGAGAAAGGGTGGCAATGTTGCATTTGGAGATGACTCATCTTCCAAAATACTTGGAGAAGGTTTAGTAGAGCTTGGATGAAAAAATGTAAAAGAAAGGAATGTTCTATTGGTTGAAGACTTGAATCATAATTTAATCAGTGTTAGTAAAATGTGTGATCAAGGATACACTCTTACATTTGACTCCCGAAAATGTAAGATCAGAGAAAGTAACTCAGGAATATTGGTTGCAAATGCAACAAGAAGACCGAACAACATATACATCCTAGACATGAAGAAGAGAGAGGAGACATAAGCCACACAAAAGGATTCTAAGGAAGAAAAAGTCCCAAAGACCAAAAATAAGGATGAAGTATTATTGAGTGCCACATGTTCAGGGGGAGCAACCCCAAAGAAGAGAGTTACATCTTTCCATTAAACTCAGGGGGAGCATCCCTAACCTTTTCCATTGATGTCAAAGGAGGAGATAAATAGGGATCCTGATGATAGGGGGAGAATGAGTGTTGGCATCAATGACAAAGGGGGAGATTGTTGGAAGATTGGTTGTTTTCATTGATGGCAACCCTAGTCATGGGTTTTGGACCACAAGATTGATGAAGGTATTTGGAAATGAAGGAAAATGCACATGCATATACAACACCCATGGATGTATAGTATACATCATTTTGTTTTCGGTGGTATGTGGCACTTCACGTGGATCCTCATGGTTGAGGATAAATGAATTTTTGAAGATAACAAAATGAATTGAAGAAGTACATGTAGGCCCTGAAGATAAGTAAAGAAAATAATTACAAAATAAGAAAGTGTCAGGTCGGCCCTAATTTTAAAAGGAAGTGAAATAAAAGGTATAAATACACATCATTATACATTCATTTTGATACAAGTTGAATTTCATAGGAAATCAAAAGTAAAGAAGGTTGGATTTCAAGGGAGGATGAAGTCTTTTGGTGATGTGTTCTAAGGTATGTTATTTTCAGGTCATCTTACCATTTTTTATATAACTTTTTTTATAGAATGATTCATATGGTGAAATTTATATGGTATTGAGAAGACATATCAAGGTACATGTGGTAAAAATTTCAGCTCTTGATTCACTATAATTATGGAGATACACTCTGTGGAAGATAGGGTTTGTGACCAGTCCTGAAGCTAGTCAATAAACATGTGTTCCGGGTAAAGAAGTCATAACTTCTTCATAGAGAATAGAACTGATGTGGGAAAAATTTCATTGGAAATATTACGGACTTTATTTTCTTTTGTGCGAGTTTCAGAATCGGATGTTATATATTGAGTGCGGGGCATTCTGTGCAAGTTCACTCTCCTGAATAGACCAGAATTGAATAAAGTCTACCATTATTTCTATAAATTCTTTTTGAGGAGGATTCAAGGAGTGAAACTTGCACGAGTTTTAGAGAATACATTGAGTAATGTTATCTACAGGATCAGAGTACTCCAAGAATTGAAGAATTGCAGAAATTGAAGAAGTCTTAGGAAGCATTATTAGGTTCTATGTGATGATTTAATGTAAAGTTTTATTATCTCTCATATATTCTTGTGTGGAAGGAAGGGGCAGGGATGTAGAGTTCAACTCTCTCTTGATATTGGACGATTTTATCTTCCTCTTGGAGGTTTATCCCTCCCTTTACATTTGGAAGCTGTAGCTACCTTTGGAAGTCATTACTTCCCTTGAACAATAACTATTTATTATTTCTCATATATTGTGCATGGTGTATTGTGGTGTATTGGTGTAACTCTTATACTATTGTTAATTTATCATTGGATATAATTGAATGGTTTAAGTATAAGTTAAAAAAGTTTTTAAATTGTACTTGATACTGATTCACCCCCCTCTCAGTATCAACATTCCCGACATCATATCTTAAATAATGACTCATTTATTTATTTCCATCCCACCGATGTTGCCTTGCATACTTAAATATTGGTGTAAAAGGTAACATTTGTATCCTTGAAATTGTCTGCCATATGTACTCCAGATATGCTAGAGAGAGTCATTCATTTGCTAAGGTGGCATCACTGCCACCCTGACTTTAATCTCCCATGGAAGGAAGAAGTTCTACCGCTTTTATACCGATCTAGCTCTGATCACTACACCACCTCTGGGCCTGAGCCATTGAGTCCCGGGTAGGAAAACAATTTAAAATTACTAGAGAAAAGATTATTTCATCTTTACAGAGCCTGCCAAGCTGCCTCCCTTCCCTTGTTGGTGGACGTAGAATACACAGTTGTTAAGTCCAAATTCAAACTGATAACCTACAAATCCCTACAGTTGAGACGAGGATGATCTTGTTTGTTGACCTTGTCGAGTGAATAAATCTCAACCTTTCATATAAAGAGGAATCATCGTCGGGAACGACCGAATGCTGGGGCTTGTGAAAAGACGAACGACAACGAAAATCCTATAATGGAATGAAGGTCATCGACCGGTCGAGAGTAAATTGATGAGAATCTGAATCATCGAAGTTAATTACATCTTCGTCGGAGATAGAAAATTGGTTAATATAAGTGATGGTCCAAGAGGGATGACGATGATAAAGGTCGTGAGAAAGAACAAGAATCGTTGATCGATGTAGAGACTAGATGGAAACCCAGTGGTAGATTACCATAGTTTTTGTTCAAGTGGGAAAAGAGAGTGATGACATTGTAACAACGTGGTATGTCAACATCGCTGCCAACATGTCTAAGATATCGCCACGTTTCAACCGTTGATTGGTCGAGGGGATATGAGTAGTCTCGTTGAGCATGGAGAACCTTGGGGCTTCACTTAAAAATATTGACCATTGGATTTAGAGGGGTTATATCTATCCGTTCATCACTATAGAAATAATATACAATTTTTTAATTATAATTAAAAAGTCAAAATAATTTGACCCAAATGAATCAACATATTCCTCCTTTGGGCATGGACTCATAAAATGAAGTTTTAAAAAACATTTCAATCTTTCATAAGCAATCTCCACACGATGTTAATTAAAAATAAAATAAAACTCCACACGAAGATATTAAAATAAAAACAAAGTGGACAAAACACACCAACAATCATTTCAACCGACCATTACTATACAATTATAATCCCATTTGTTTGTCCTTATTTATTTATTCTTTTCATCTCCTCTATTTATTTGTTTTCAACATATTCCAAATGACACAGATTATTCGATCCCCTGTTCCTGACCTTGACCAAAAATTTAAAAGGAAGAGAAATTGAAACATCGAATAGGTAGAGAAAAGTTAGTGAAACGGGGAGAGAAAAGTTAGTGAAATTGAAGGATTTTGAGGGATGATGGCTTTTTCAAAATTGAGAAACTTGGCAGTGAGAGAATCCTCTCTGATCAGCGAGTGTGTCTTATTACAATCCCATTGGAATTCAAGCTTGAAATACTTCAGGCAAGTTACGCAAATTTCTCTAAAAGTTGAAGTTGCAGGGCAGAGAGAGTATTGTGAGGTCATTCAATTTTCTGCTTCATCCAATGAATCACTTGCGCCATCTTCCATTATCAACATGAAAGGAGAAAAGAATAAGTAAACCTCATAAAACTTGATTGAATCATTTTATCATCTCACCGAGCATATCGATCCTTTCAAAATACCCAACATTAAAGCGACATATTCTCATTTATGCATGGGAGAGATCCTCGGAGACGTTTTTTATGAGTTACAGCATATGAGGAAAATGGAGTTGAAGGGAATTTTCAATTATAGCGTAGAAGACACAGAAGACAATGCTTCTTGTGATGTCGATCTTAAACAGTTTCTCGGCCTCGTATCTACAATCTCTCTATTTCCACCTCAATCGATAAGTAGTATTTTTGAATAGTGACTCGTTTATTTCCTTCCATCTCACCGATGTCTCCTTGCATACTTAAATATTGGTGTAACAGGTAACATTTGTGTCTCTTAAATTGTAGACCATATGTACTCCAGATTAGCTAGAAGGGTCAGTCATTTGCTAAGGTGGCAACACCACCACCCTGACTTCAATATTCCATGGAAGGAAGAAGTTATGCCGCTTCTAGCCCCATCTAGGCCTGATCACTACACCACCTCTACGCTTGATTCGTTGAGTCCCAGGGATGAAAATGATTTAAATTTAGCGGATCAAAGATTGTTTTATCTTTGCAGAGCTTGCGAAGCCGCCTCCCTTCCCTTATTGGTGGACATAGAATACATAGTTTTTCAACCTTCCATTGATTATTTAGTTTACAGAGCATTTTCCAGATTCAACTAATCACCTCAGAAGCCTGTTGTTTATGAGACTATGCAAGATTACTTGAACGAATCATTCCCCAGATTAATTGTAGCAACAGAAGAGACCAAGAAGCAGGGCATTACAATGGGTGTGAAGCGTGTTTGTGGTGCTTACATTAAAGTAGAAAATAGAGTGGTGAAGTCATTGTCCATGGCTTCCCCAATACATTCTTCTTGTATGGAGACACCAAGATATTACGACGAGTACGCATCATTCCTGTTGGAGAAAGTTGCTACTGGTGAAGAAACACTTCTACTCGCTACACACAATCTAGAGTTAGGTAAGATCACTCTCTTCCCTTCATTTTTATCATTTATAACAATAAATTTTGCATTGATCGACTGATTCATAATGGTGATGAGATATGATTAGTTAATACGACCATGGATAAATATGAATAATTGGATATCATGGAAAGCAAAGGAATGGTGCAGTTCACTCAATTGAAGGGAATGTCTGACTTGCTTCCACTGGGTATACAAAATGTTCATTTTCATACAACATCCAACCCTTCAAGGATGAGGTATTATGTGATGTTTCCCCATTGGATGTCTGGGATGTTCTCTTGGGCCAACCATATATGTCGAAGTGCCATGTTATTTATGAGTCTCGACCCCACAATGTCATTGTTACTATGGGGGGTTGAAGGCCAGAGGAGGTCGATAGACCTTTGTGTTATTCTCCCTCTTTTTTATGTGAATGGCTATGGGAGTCAGTTCCTCATCATGTGCCAAGTAGCAGGATTAGTGCTTGCTGTGAAAGGGGGGTCGAAACCCTGGTGAATACTTGGTAGAATTTTCGATTTGGTTAAGTCCAAATTCAGACTGATAACCTATATAAATACATTCAATTGAGACGAGGATGATCTTGGTTTTTGATATGGTCGGGTGAATAAATCTCAACCCTTCATTGAGAGATAAATCATCATTGGGAACGACGAAATGTTGGGACTTGTGAAAATACCAACGACGACGAAAATCCTATGGTGAAATGAAGGTCGTCGATCGGTCGAGAGTAAATTGACGAGAATCTAAATCGTCGATGCTAATTACATCTTCCTCAGAGATAGAACATTGGTTAATATAAGTGATGGTCCAAGAGGGCCGACAACGATAAAGGTCATGAGAAAGAACAAGAATCATTGATCGATGTAGATGCTAGATGGAAACCCAATCATAGATCATCATATGTTCTGTTCAAGTGAGGAAAGAGAACGATGACATCGTAACGATGTGGTATGTCAGAAACGCAACCAACATGTCTACGAGATTTCCACGTTTCGACCATTGATTCGTTGAGGGGATATGAATAGTTTCATTGGGCATGGAGACCCTTGGGGCTTCACTTAAAATATTGACCGTTGGATTTAGAGGGGATAGATCTATCCGTTCATCACTATAGAAATAGTATACAATTTTTTAATTATAATTACAATGTCAAAATAAAACCAAGAACATGTGTTCCGAACACTAATCATATACGGGCCAATTTTGGTAGAACACTAACCATATATGGGCCAATTGTGGTAGAATCCTTATCTGTATGAACCGAGGCCCCGAAAAAGAGCTTTTGGGGCGAGCCGTATATCGCAAGTGTTAGTTGTTGAGTCACTACTATACCGAAACGTTACAATACCAATGGTATTAAATATCCAATGCTCAACTCACGACCATTTACTGCTTTCCTTGTTGTGAACTCATTCTAAACAAAACTTTAATCCACTTCATATGACAATATTTAAAACTAAAAAAAAAATGACAATTTCATATCCAAATAGGGATTACTATTTTCACCCAATCATAAAATATCCAAACATATATAAATTGTCATTTTACTATTTTCACCCAATCATAAAATATAATTAATAAATATTGCATATCTAAAAAAATATTTTCAAAATATTAAATTCAATATATAAAATTATAAAACATTTAAAAATATTATACAATTCTTTTATTATAATTACAAAGTCAAAATAATTTCAATAAATAAAATTATAAACCATTTAAAAATATTATACAATTTTTTTATTATAATTACAAAGTCAAAATAATTTGACCCAAATAAATCACTATATTTCCTGCTTTGCGCATGGACTAAAAAAAAATCAAAAATCAAAAAGATTTATATTAGTAAATATAATAAGGTTTTTTGCATTGATCTTTA
>ML792625.1:144176-165364 GCA_009831015.1 Picea engelmannii
GAAGTCATTACTTCCCTTGAACAATAACTATTGATTATTTCTCATATATTGTGCATGGTGTAACTCTTATACTATTGTTAATTTCTCATTGGATATAATTGAATGGTTTAAGTATAAGTTGAAAAAGTTTTTAAATTGTACTTAATACTGATTCACCCCCCTCTCAATATCAACAATTGGTATCAGAGTGGGTTACCTTCAGTACATATTAACCACTGGAAGGAAGATCCTATGCAGAAATGGAAGGCAACATTCCAAATGGGATACCACCATTTGATGGAAGCAATTTTGAATACTGGAAAAATAGAATGGAAACTTACTTGAAATCTCTTGGGGCAGATATTTGGTTCTCAGTTTCTTCAGGATAAAATGCTTTGAAGAAACCAAAGACTGCAGCTCAGAAGGAAACAAAAAGGAACAACAAACTGGCAATAGATACCATCCTGGATGGATTGACATATTCAGTGAAATCCAAGGTGGGATCATGTGCATCAGCAAAAGATCTTTGGGACAAGCTACAAGAACTTTATGCAAGGAAAGAAGCAGAAGAAGAAGAAGAAGTTGAATAAGATTACAACATCTCAGATTTCAAAGAAGAAAATAGAGGTCAGTTCTTTTGCTTTAATTGTGAAGGAGTAGGAAATGTTGAATTTGAATGTCCTCATCCAAGGATTGAAAGAGATTACAATAAAGAAGGAGAAAATCATGAAGTAGAAATGATTCAACAAGAAGATGAGAATCTTAAAAAATTGAAGCATGTTGAGATTGAAAATAGCAAGCTCAAAGACACGCGTAGAAAACTAAGAAGTGAATTGGGTAGTTATGAAAAAACACTTGTAAGCTTAAAGAAACAATTAGAAGACTTTCAAAAACTAAGAGAAAAAACCATTTCCTTGAAAGCTCTACTTGAAGAAGCAAGAAGAATAGCAGAAGTAAAGAAGGTCCAAATGATAAAGAAAGAAGAAGATTGTGAGAAACTTGAACAAGAAGTTGTCTCGTTGAGGAAGAGCTTAAGAAACTCACAAGTGCCAAAAGAATTAACACATCTTGGATGCATGGGTGAAACTTCATACAAAGAAGATGCAAATACCAACAAGAAGGTTGAAGAAAGCACTACACAGATAGTTGATGAGAAGTGGACTAGGATACCAGAAAGAAGGAATGATTACAAAAGAGATGAATATCCAAGAAGACCTCCAACCTTCAGGAATCAAAGAAGATTCAATCAGTATGAAGGAAACTACAGAAGAGTAGATCATGAACCCAGATGGACTACATCACAAAGAAGGTCACTTACTCCCAGGTATCAAATTTTTTTTCTTGTTCATTGTTATACTTGCAAACATTTTGGACATAAGGAAATTAATTGCAGAATCAATGAAAGGAACAAATACGCAAGAAACATGAATGGTGTAAATAGAAGATATGGAAATAATCGTGGATTTGTCAACATAAGTTATAATTCATTTTACCCATTGATGGACAAAAATAGTGTATGCTACAAATGCAATTATCTTGGTCACAAAGCACAAGATTGTAGATATATGAATGAAGATGTCCCTATGCCAACCACAGTATGGAGAAGGAAAGAGATTCAAAACAATGAAGATTGTCGAATAGAATTAACCACTGAAGAATTTAAAGAAGAAGATGAATGGTACATAGACAGTGGATTTTCTTCACACATGATCGGGGATCAAGACAAATTCATCAGCTTGAAGAGAAAGGGTGGCAATGTTGCATTTGGAGATGACTCATCTTCCAAAATACTTGGAGAAGGTTTAGTAGATCTTGGAAGAAAAAATGTAAAAGCAAGGAATGTTCTATTGGTTGAAGACTTGAATCATAATCTACTCAGTGTTAGTAAAATGTGTGATCAAGGATACACTCTTACATTTGACTCCCGAAAATGTAAAATCAGAGAAAATAACTCAGGAATATTGGTTGCAAATGCAACAAGAAGATCGAACGACATATACATCCTAGACATGAAGAAGAGAGAGGAGACAGAAGCCACAGAAAAGGATTCTAAGGAAGAAAAAGTCCCAAAGACCAAAAATAAGGATGAAGTATTATTGAGTGCCACATGTTCAGGGGGACCAACCCCAAAGAAGAGAGTTACATCTTTCCATTAAACTCAGGGGGAGCAGCCCTAACCTTTGCCATTGATGTCAAAGGGGGAGATAAATTGGGATCCTAATGATAGGGGGAGCATGAGTGTTTCCATCAATGACAAAGGGGGATATTGTTGGAAGATTGGTTGTTTTCATTGATGGCAACCCTAGTCATGGGTTTTGGACCACAAGATTGATGAAGGTATTTGGAAATGAAGGACAATGCACATGCATATACAACACCCATGGATGGATAGTATACATCATTTTTTTTTCGGTGGTATGTGGCACTTCACGTGGATCCTCATGGTTGAGGAGAAATGAATTTTTGAAGATGACAAAGTGAATTGAAGAAGTACATGTAGGCCCTGAAGATAATTAAAGAAAAGAATTACAAAATAAGAAAGTGTCAGGTCGGCCCTAATTTTAAAAGGAAGTGAAACAAATAGTATAAATACACATCATTATACATTCATTTTGATACAAGTTGAATTTCATAGGAAATCAAAAGTAAAGAAGGCCGGATTTCAAGGGAGGATGAAGTCTTTTGGTGATGTGTTCTAAGGTATGTTATTTTCAGGTCATCTTACCATTTTTTTATATAACTTTTTTTATAGAATCATTCATATGGTGAGATTTCTATGGTATTGAGAAGACGTATCAAGGTACCTGTGGTAAAAATTTCAGCTCTTTATTCACTATAATTATGGAGATACACTCTGTGGAAGATAGGGTTTGTGACCAGTCCTGAAGCTAGTCAATAAACAGATGTTCAGTGTAAAAAAGCCATAACTTCTTCATAGAGAATAGAACTGATGTGGGAAAAAATTCATTGTAAATATTACGGACTTTAGTTTCTTGTGTGCGAGTTTCAGAATCAGATGTTATATATTGAGCGGGGCATTCTATGCAAGTTCACTCTCCTCAGTAGACCAGAATTGAATAAAGTCTACCATTATTTCTATAACTTCTTTTTGAAGAGGATTCAAGGAGTGAAACTTGGAGGAGTTTTAGAGAATACATTGAGTAATGTTAACTATAGGATCAGAGTACTCCAAGAATTGAAGAATTGCAGAAATTGAAGAAGTCTTAGGAAGCATTATCAGGTTCGATGTGATGATTTAATGTAAAGTTTTATTATCTCTCATATATTCTTGTGTGGAAGGAAGGGGCAGGGATGGAGAGTTCAACTCTCTCTTGATATTGGATGATTTTATCTTCCTCTTGGAGGTTTATCCCTCCCTTTACATTTGTAAGCTGTAGCTACCTTTGGAAGTCATTACTTCCCTTGAACAATAACTATTGATTATTTCTCATATATTGTGCATGGTGTATTGTGGTGTATTGGTGTAACTCTTATAGTATTGTTAATTTCTCATTGGATATAATTGAATGGTTTAAGTATAAGTTGAAAAAGTTTTTAAATTGTACTTGATACTGATTCACCCCCCTCTCAGTATTAACATTCCCGACATCGTATCTTAAATAATGACTCATTTATTTATTTCCATCCCACCGATGTCGCCTTGCATACTTAAATATTGTTGTAAAAGGTAACGTTTGTATCCTTGAAATTGTCGGCCATATGTACTCCAGAGATGCTAGAGAGAGTCATTCATTTGCTAAGGTGGCAGCACTGCCACCCTGACTTTAATCTCCCATGGAAGGAAGAAGTTCTACCGCTTTTACACCCATCTAGCTCTGATCACTACACCACCTCTACGCCTGAGCCAAGCTGCCTCCCTTCCCTTGTTGGTGGATGTAGAATACACAGTTGTTAAGTCCAAATTTAGGCTGATAACCTACAAATCCCTACAGTTGAGATGAGGATGATCTTGGTTGTTGATCTTGTCGGGTGAATAAATCTCAACCCTTCATCTAAAGAGAAATCATCGTTGGGAACGACCGAATGTTGGGGCTTGTGAAAAGACGAATGAAAAAGAAAATCATATGGTGGAATGAAGGTCGTTGACCTGTCGAGAGTAAATTGATGAGAATCTGAATCATCGATGTTAATTACATCTTCGTCGGAGATAGAAAATTGGTTAATATAAGTGATGGTCCAAGAGGGCTGACGATGATAAAGGTCGTGAGAAAGAATGAGAATCGTTGATCGATGTAGAGACTAGATGGAAACCCAGTGGTAGATTACCATATTTTTTGTTCAAGTGAGAAAAGAGAGTGATGACATTGTAACAACGTGGTATGTCAGCATCGCTGCCAACATGTCTAAGATATCACCACGTTTCAACCATTGATTGGTCGAGGGGATATGAGTAGTCTCGTTGAGCATGGAGAACCTTGGGGCTTCACTTAAAAATATTGACCATTGGATTTAGAGGGGTTAGATCTATCTGTTCATCACTATAGAAATAATATACAATTTTTTAATTATAATTAAAAGGTCAAAATAATTTGACCCAAATGAATCAATATACTCCTCCTTTGGGCATGGACTCATAAAATGAAGTTTTAAAAAACATTTCAATCTTTCATAAGAAATCTCCACATGATGTTAATTAAAAATAAAATAAAACTCCACACGAAGATATTAAAATAAAAACAAAGTGGACAAAACACACCAACAATCATTTCAACAGACCAATACTATAGAATTATAATCCCATTTGTTTGTCCTTATTTATTTATTCTTTTCATCTCCTCTATTTATTTGTTTTCAACATATTCCAAATGACACAGATTATTCACTCCCATGTTCCTGACCTTGACCAAAAATTTAAAAGGAATAGAAATTGAAACATCGAACAAGTAGAGAAAAGTTATTGAAATGGGGAGAGAAAAGATAGTGAAATTGAAGGATTTTGAGGGACGATGGCTTGAGAAACTTGGCAGTGAGAGCATCCTCTTTGATCAGCGAGTGCATCTTATTACAATCCCATTGGAATTCAAGATTGAAATACTTCAGGCAAGTTCCACAAATTTCTCTAAAGGTTGAAGTTGTAGGGCAGAGAGAGTATTGTGAGGTCATTCAATTTTCCGCTTCATCCAATGAATCACTTGCACCATCTTCCATTATCAACGTGAAAGGAGAAAAGAATAATTACACCTCACAAAACTTGATTGAATCATTGTATCATCTCACCGAGCATATCGATCCTTTCAAAATACCCAACATTAAAAGGACATATTCTCATTTATGCATGGGAGAGATCCTCAGAGACATTTTTTATGAGTTACAACGTATGAGGAAAATGGAGTTGAAGGGAATTTTCAATTATAGCGTAGAAGACACAGAAGACAATGCTTCTTGTGACGCCAATATTAAACAGTTTCTTGGCCTCATATCTACAATCTCTCTATTTCCACCTCAATCGATAAGTAGTATTTTCAAATAGTGACTTGTTTATTTCCTTCCATCTCACCGATGTCTCCTTGCATACTTAAATATTGGTGTAACAAGTAACATTTGTGTCTCTTAAATTGTAGACCATATGTACTCCAGAGCAACTAGAAAGGGTCAGTCATTTGGTAAGGTGGCAACACCGCCACCCTGACTTCAATATGCCATGGAAGGAAGAAGTTATGCCGCTTCTAGCCCCATCTAGCCCTGATCACTACACCACCTCTACGCCTAATTCGTTGAGTCCCAGGGATGAAAATGATTTAAATTTACCAGATCAAATATTGTTTTATCTCTGTAGAGCTTGCGAAGCCGCCTCCCTTCCCTTATTGGTGGACAAAGAATACATAGTTTTTCAACCTTCCATTGATTATTTAGTTTACAGATCATTTTCCAGATTCAACCAATCACCTCAGAAGCCTGTTGTTTATGGGATTGTGCAAGATTACTTGAAAAACTCGTTCCCCAGATTAATTGCGGCAACAGAAGAGGCCAAGAAGCAGGGCATTACAATGGGTGTGAAGCGTGTGTGTGGTGCTTACACTAAAGTAGAAAATAGAGTGGCGAAGTCATTGTCCATGGCTTCCCCAATACATTCTTCTTGTATGGAGACACTAAGCTATTATGACAACTGTGTATCATTCCTATTGGAGAAAGTTGCTACTGGTGAAGAAACACTTCTACTCGCTACACACAATCTAGAGTTAGGTAAGATCACTCTCTGCCCTTCATTTTTATCATTTATAACAATAAATTTTGCATTGATCGAATGATTAATAATGGTGATGAGATATGATTAGTTAATACGACCATGGATAAATATGAATAATTGGATATCATCGAAAGCAAAGGAATGGTGCAGTTCACTCAATTGAAGGGCGTGTTGGACTTGCTTCCGCTAGGTATACAAAATGTTCATTTTCATACAACATCCAACCCTTCATTGATGAGGTATTATGTGATGTTTCCCCATTGGATGTCTGGGATGTTCTCTTGGGCCAACCATATATGTGGAAGTGTCATGCTATTTATGAGTCTCAACCCCACAGTGTCATTGTTACTATGGGGGGTCATCTCTACATGATAATAGAGGTAGTTTCGACTACTATTTGACCTAAACAATGTCGTAAGGTAGTATCTCATACTACAAAATTTATCTTCTTCACAATATGTTCAAAATGTGAATATAAGGACACTACAACAACTCCATCCCTTGTCCAAGCACCTTCTATTCAACATAAGTAGGTATAAAAAATTGCAACAAAGCGTAAAGATTCCTTTTGAAAACAAGCATTTCATATAGCCATATTGGTTAAAAAGGTCCAACCCTTCTAGCCACAGGTTCATGACAACCTTCAACAATCTAAGCAATGCAACTACTCCAGCAAGGAAATCATCTCATCAAGATGCAGATTCAATAGTCTTCTGGCAACTTCTATTTTTAACATTTTTTTGGTTCCTAAACTTCCAAGGCCATTTTGAGGCCCTAAATGAAGATTTTTTGGGATCAAGCACCTCAGTAATAAAAAATTATTTTATTGAGACCCCAAAATGAATCTCCTCGATGATACCTTCCAAACGAGCTATCATGCTCCACAAACAGAGATTGTATGCCAAAGTTACACCCTTGGGAAGTTGATACACCAAAATACCCAAAACGGGGTCCACAAAACTGTTGGCTTTTCATCTTCCGGGATTAGGGTTTTGGATTTTATTTATGTTAAAAAATCCTTTAGAGCCTCATTGTAACCATCTTCTTACGAATGTGAGTATTCGTCACATCTCTTCTCATAGATAAGATGCCACCATTCTAGTGTGTCTTTCAATTTATATTTCTATAGTTTTGTACATTTCGCTCATTAATATAAATTGTGTATTATTGTATCTTTGTGTTTATGGTTGCATCTCTGATATATTTCTGTTATATTATTGGATATCTGAGAGATCACCCTTCCACCTAAAGAGATCCATCTGTGACTCCAACTCAAAATTCTTTTAGCAATTTTTTTCTTGAGCCATATCCAATCCAATCCAAAGTAATAGTTTGGTTTCAGAAATAACCCCAAGTACTTAAAACCTTCTTTAATTGGTTTTATATCATAAGGAAATATCGTTTTTATCAAGACAAACTCATCTACTTCCCACCCAGCTTCTAAAAAAATTGACTTCTGAGTGCTAAAGACCATCCCTGTCGCTTTACAAAAATGCTCCAAAAACCTCCTTAAAGATTTCCCACTCATCCAAGTTTCCATTTCCAAACAGAATAACATCATCCACAAACATCAGGTGTGTAATGAATAATCCTCTAGCCATAGGAATACCTTCAATGTTCTTTTCCCTTACCTATTCATGAATAGCTCTGCTGGAACCTTCTATGATAAGGAGAACAAGTAAAGGGGATAAAGGGCATCCTTGCCTTAAACCCCTTCAACTCTTAAAGAAACTGGAGGGCTTTCCATTGATCAAAACAAACAAATTTGCAGATGATACACACCCTAAGATCCATTCGATAGCTGCTAGACTCATACCCACCTACAATAAAACAAGCCTTAGGAAACCCCAGTCCACTCTGTCATATGCCTTAACCAGATCCAATTTTAACACTAGAGACTTTAAATTTTTTTCCTTTATACTGTGTAACACCTCTTGAGCAACTCCTACAACTTCAGTAATTTGTCTGCCTTCAAGGAATTCAAATTACTCCTTTGAGATTCCAACAGAAAGAGAAGATTTAATCCCGGCAGCAATAATTTTAGTAATGATCTTATAATCCATATTACATAAAACAATCGGTCTAAAATCTCCAAACTATTATGGATTATCAGTCTTAGGAATGAGTGAAATAAAGGTAGAATATAATGCACTAGAAACTCTTCCTTTCCTCCTAGACTCTTCCACCATATCTAGTAAATCAATACCCAGTAGATCAAAGAAAGATAGGAAAAACTCGACAATCCAGCCATCCGACCCTGGACTCTTTGACACCTTAAAACCTTTGAGGGTTTTCCGTAATTATTCTAAATTAACATGCTCATCCAATATAGAGCCTTCTTCCTATGAGAACATTCTTGGATAGTTTCTTAAAATATCAAGTTGATCAGAGATAACAATATTATTTTGTGCCTTCAAAATAGTTTGGAAGTAGTCCACAAATTCTTTATGTAAGTCAGGAGTATTAGATATTATTGGTCCATCCTCCTTTGTAATATCCCAAATGGCATTGACCTGCTTTCTAGCACTTGCATAGGCATGAAATAACTTGGTGTTTCGATCACCCGAGGCCATCCAATTAATTCTACTCTTTTGTCTTCAGGTTTCCTCCTCCTATATTAAGAGAAGCAATTTCCTTTTTTCTTTTCCCATGATCGGTTCCTTAACAACCTCTTGCATAAATCCCTCTGGGAACTCAGAGTATAAAGTATCCAAGTTCATTTCAATCTATACCAATTCTTCCTTGGCTACAACCTTTTTCTTCCTTTCCCAAACAATCACTAACATATTCAATAACTTAATCTTTTTTAGTAAAGAGTCCATCAGATTTACAACCTTTGTTTCCAACAAACCATTCCAACTAGATCTAACTAAGTCCACAAAATCAGGATCATCAAGCCAAACCGATTTAAACTTGAAAGGATACTGTACCTGGTCTTTAACTTTTTCCATATGAAGGATCACTGGCTTATGATCTAAGATATTTTCATTGCACACCCAAGTTCTATACCTCAACTTTGAGACCATTAACTTCTCATCTATGAAAAAGCTGTCCAATCTTTTAGCTATGTAGTCCCAACCCCTTCTCCCATTCCTTGAAGTAGGTAACAATTTAATCAGCGTAGCATCCACCATCCCCCCTTCTTGTATCAACTGGGAGAAACATAGATGAAGTGGATTCACTCTAGCATTCTCCCTCCACACTTCCCTACACGACGTAGTCAAATTTAGACCCCCCCAAATAACTAGGTTCTGCTCATTAAAGAGCCCTTCCTTTTTAATTGTCTCCCAAAAATACAGTCTCTTTGAGTAGGGGCCATAACAATTAAGAAACTTCAAGCTTTGACTAAGATCTTTAAGTGTACCTTCCAACAAGATCCATGTAGAAGTCGCATAAGCATAGAAATCAAATTTTCATGGATTCCATGCTGAAAGCAACCCACCAGAAATTCCACTTGAGCCTACCCCACAGAATAACCAGTTTGGGACTAACTTAGCCAACAAACCTCTCACTTTTTCTTCACTTATCATAGTTTCCTAAATAAAAATTACATCATTTTTTACCAGCTCTAAAAACCTTTTGAGGGCCAAATACTTAGTAGAGCCCCCCACAACCCTAACATTTAGGGTTGCCACTATCATTTTTTAACCCTTGCTAGGGATTTTTGATCTCTAAGCACCCTAGGACCATCAAGAACCCCACCACTAGGAACCTCTAAACCCTCCTTCTCCTTCACTAACTTCCTTTCACTATGAGTTTTAAGGGGAGAAAACTCTTTTTCTAATCCGCCAAGAACAACCCCTTTTAACAGTGATTTATCGGCTGTCGATCCCATCCCACCTCCCTTTCTAGAAGACTCCTTCTTCCCAAACCTTTCTATAGGTTTAGATAGAAGTTCCCCCCCATCATAAACTCGCAAAGTTGTCTGAGAGAGAACATCTCGATAAGACGAGATAAAACTGATTACAATCTCCTCCATCTCTGAAAAAACATGTGAAGTTTTTCGGCCATCACCGTTTATAGTTTCCGATGATGAATCCCCACCCGTGCCGCACCCATCCTCAAGTGACACTTGTCAAATAAGATCAACAGAGACACCCACATAATTGGCACCGCAGACACTACAACCTTCACCCGCAAGCAACCTATCCCCACTAAAATGACACCGCATAGGAGAATCATGTTTATCCCCCAAGCTAGCCCCCACCACTTCAATCCATATCTTCTTGTCTTGCTATTCTTCCACACAAAAAGGAGACAATTCCTCCCTTCCTTCAAGAGCCCACTCATAAGAGGAAATGAGGACCCGCCTCCACTGGATAGAGAGTCCCCCTCCTATAGTTGCTCCCTCAAGTCACCCGCAACATTCAACTTCAAATCAGAAAGACCATCCACATTAGGACGCCCCCCTCCCACCCCATCCACAACCTTCTCAACAACAACAGACACCTCACTATACCCCGACAAAAACCCCTCCCTACAACAAGCCCTTATATCCTCACTCACACTGATAGCACCCCCTACTGCCCTCTTAGTAACAGACTCATCCAAAGCCTTCGCTATCATTAAACCCTTACTCCCAGAATCAATGAAATCAGGCATAACCAAAGGTAAAGAAGGTTCCTTATCAAATAACTTACCAGAGTCCATAGCACTATCCAAAGACAGTGAATATAGGAAATCACTCCACACTGCATCAAATTTGGTCTACCCCTTAGTCTTCGGCTCCACTTCACCTTTACTTGACGCAGGTAATTTCAAAAAAGATCTCAGGCATTGAAGTCTTAGATGACCCATTCCTTTGCAGACAACGCATCTGAAAGGGACCCCCATGTAGTCAAGACGTTGTTGGAAAGTAAAACCACACCATCTGATATCTAAATCTGCAGGATGAGCATTGATCAGATCCATTTCCACTACGATTCTACCCATCCGCATGTCTGACCCCTCCAACACCTTCGAATCCACATGTAAGAATTTACCAAGAGCATTTTCGATCACTCTGAAGGCCTCCAAATTCCAAAACACTAAAGGATAACCTGGAAGTACCACCCACAAATGTCTATACTTGAAATTTTCCTTTACCGGATTGAAGGTGATGTGCTAGTGCTTCAATATCAGGGTTCCCGACTTCACCAGCCAAGTCTTCTGCAAAATCAACTCCACATCCACCACTGACTTGAACAAAAAACATAACCAACCTTTAATTAGCACAAAAATCTTTGACAAATAACCCAACATTGGGTGTTAACTCTCCTCCACCCAATCATGAATATCCCTAGCACCCAAAACCCCATAGTCGAACCTACCCACTAGGCCCCTCATAGAAAGACAACCAGCTGCCTCCATACCCATATGACAGCCAAGCGTGACCCTCAAATTTCCTCTCTTCTCCTTCCACGCTCTGCAACCAGCACAACTAGTTTCCTCCACTCCGTTCTTGATAAAAATCCCTTCCTTCTGCACATCTCCCTCCGTTGTATCCACACGTGACACACCGTCCTCAGCACCCGCAGACACCTATCGGCCCCTTCACTAGTATTTTCCCCCGAAACTAAGTCCAACAACACTTTTGGCACCCCTTGGAAACTTTCTATGCTCCTGCCAAAATTCTTCTTCACTGCAACATACAATAGTGAAGGTTTTGTCGCCCCCTGACCCTCTTCCTCAGAGCTTAGGCACCCATCCACAGTCCAAAAAAAATGAGGAATGATGCTTCAGAAAGTTAATAAACCCTCTACCCCTACCCGATTCCCGAGCGAGAAGTTTGTCATTGATCCCAATGGATCTCGAATTATTTGAAATGCACAAATCTTCGACACCTGTACCCAACTAAGACCGATCCTCCAACACAGTCATCACTTTATCAGCCCTATTACCATCCCCTGATAATGCTTTATGGTATATGCATAATACCTTCCTGTACACATCATCATATTTGTACAAACCCTCCTGATTCCACCATAGGTCATCGCCGAGGACAACCTCCATATTTTTTACAACTATTGCCATTAACCCTGAAAAAAATGAAAACTAGAAGCCCCTATACACGAAACCTGGAAGCCCCCGTACCGAAAGACTGACACTACTCTGAAGCCCTAAACTCCTACCTACCCTCCACCAGAACTAGCTCGGCTTCCACTACCTCCCTAGACTTGATGATCATCCCCAACCAACACCTCAAGCCCTAACCAGCTTCACCAAGGACTCGAACTAGGCCCATCCTTCCATCTGAAATGAAGTTTTAAAAAAACGTTTCAATCTCGAGTAAGCACTCTCCACACGACGTGAATTAAAAATAAAATAAAACTCCGGAAGAAGATAATTAAAATAAAAACAAAGTGGACAAAACACATTAACAATCACAATCATTTCAGCCTACCATTTATATACAATGATAATCCCATTTTTTTGTCTTTATTTATTTATTTATTCTTTTCCTCTCCTACTGAAACCGAAGAGAAAAGCTAGTGAAATTGAAGGATTTTGCGGGACGATGGCTTTTTCGAAACTGAGAAACTTGGCCGTGAGAGCGTGCTCTCTGATCAACGTGAAAGTTGAAAAGAAGAAGTACACCTCATACGACTTGATTGAATCATTGTATCACCTCACCGAGGATACTGCTCCTTTCAAAATACCCAACATAAAAGCGGTCTATTCTCATTTCTGCGCGGGAGAGATCCTTGGAGACATTTTTTATGAGTTACAGCATATGAGGAAATTGGGGTTGAAGGGCATTCTCAATTATAGCATAGAAGACGCAGAAGACAACGCTGCTTGTGATGCCAATCTTAAACATTTTCTTGGCATCGTATCTTCAATCTCTCTGTTTCCACCTCAATCGGTAAGTAGTCTTTTTGAATAGTGAGTCGTTTATTTCTTTCCGTCTCACCAATGTCGCCTTGCATTTCTTTCCATCATTGTATCATCTCACCAAGGATACTGCTCCTTTAGTGACTCGTTTAGCGCCTGAGTCGTTGATTCCCAGTGATGAAAACGATTTAAATTTAGCGCAGCAAAGATTATTTCAGCACTGCAGAGCCTACTAAGCTGCTTCCCTTCCCTTGTTGGTGGACGCAGAATACACAGTTGTTCAGCCTGCCATTGATTACTTAGTTTGCAGTGCATTTTCCAAATTCAACCAATTACCTGGGAAGCCTGGTGTTTATGGGACTATGTAAGCTTACTTGAAAGAATCGTTCCCCAGATTAATTGTAGCAACAGAAGAGGCCAAGAAGCGGGGCATTACTAATAAATTGTGAAGCAAGAAATGCAGAGAGAAAATAATAGAACAGAAAACAGTATATTGGAATGTAAGAAGAACTGAAGAGGTTAGAATGCAATGGGAAATAGCTGAGCTAAATAGGCTCAAGAAAATCAAGAATAGAAAGTACAGTTGTCCAAAACAGTTGGTAGTGTATAGTCAAACTGTTGAGGTTACATTATATTTAACACTCCCTCTTAAACTCAACAGTTACAAACATCAACACTGATTATGCCTAGGTGTTGTCTCTGAAAATCAAAAACTGACTTTCCTAGTGGCTTTGTAAAGATATCAACAAGCTGATCTCGAGAACCACATAATTGTAGTGCAATATCACCATTATTGACTAGCTCGCGTATGAAATGAAAACGAGTGTCAATGTTTATTATCACACATGATTTTTGGATAAAGCAATTGCTGAAGTATTATCACAAAAAATAGGAGTTGGATCCTTTTCTGTATGTGACATATCTTTCGATATTCTTCTCAGCCACACAACTTGACAAGATGTTGAGGTAGCAACGACATACTCTGCCTCTGCAGAAGATATTGAAACAATTGGCTGCTTCTTTGATGCCCATGAGATTAGGTTCGTGCCCAGTTGAAAAACATGTCCAGATGTGCTTTTCCTATCATCTAGGTTGCCTGCAAAATCACTTTCTATGTAACCAAAAAGTTGATTACTATCAGATTTAGTGTACCATAAGCCGAAATTGAGAGTTCCTGCAACATATCTCAAAATTCGTTTCACCATTTTCCAATGAGAATCTTTGGGGGATTCCATGAATATGGAAACAAGGCTAGCTGCATACATAATGTCAGGCCTAGTTGCTGTAAGATACAACAAACTGCCTACTAAACTTTTGTACAGGGTAGAGTCCATTGTAGGACCTTCATCATTCTTGCTCAATTTTGTGCCTAGTGGTATGGGGGTTTCTGCTGGATTGCATCCTTCCATGCGAAATATTTTGATGATGTCTGCTGCATACTTTTGTTGATAGACAAAAATGCCTTTGGTTGATTGATCAACCTCAATTCCTAAAAAATATTTCATTATGCCAAGATCTGTCATCTCAAACTCAGATTGCATGGCATGTTTAAAATCTGTTAACTCAAGATTTTGAGTATAGATCATGTCATCAACATATAAACATACAATCAAAATTTTACCGTGCTGGTCTGTTTTGGTGTAAAGAGTTGGCTCATTTTGGCTTCTGCTTAAACCACGTTTGATCAGATAAGTGTCAATTCTACTATACCAAGCTCTTGTAGCTTGTTTTAAGCCATACAAGGCTTTCTTCAACCGATATACTTTGGCTGGGTGCTCTTGGAATTCAAATCCAGGTGGCTGATCGACATAAACTTCTTCTTCTAAAAGACCATTCAGGAATGCTGACTTCATATCCATCTGGTATACTTGCCATTTGTGTTGAGATGCTATGGCCAATAGAGTCCTTACAGTGTCTAATCTTGCTACTGGAGAAAAAGTTTCACCATAATCAGTACCTGGTTGTTGTGAGAATCATTGGGCAACAAGTCTTGCCTTGTGTTTTTCAATCTTCCCTTTTTCATTTAGTGTAGTTTTGTAAACCCACTTGACACCAATACTCTTCTCATGTCTTGGAAAATCAACAAGATCCCATGTCTTGTTCTTCTCAATGGAGTCAATTTCTTGGTTCATGGCTTGAACCCAATGTGGCTCCTTAGCGGCTTCCTTAAAAGATGTAGGTTGACATGACATTAAAGAAAAAAGATTGTGTTGTTCAAAGCCATCCAACTGCTGATGGATTTCTCTCAAACTTCGAGTTCTTTGATTTTGTGGTTCAGAGAATGATTCTCTGCTGGAAGTTGAGTTATCCTGAGAATTTTCAAGTTGTCTTTATACTTGCAATCTTGGAAGAGTAGTTTGAGGTACTTGTTGTTCTGAATTTTCTATGTTTTCAGAACTTGGTAGCAATGGATTTTGACTGTCCATCTGTTGATTTTCTGAAGCATTCCAGAATTGATTTTCCAGAAATTTTACATCTCTGCTGAGAATTAATTTCTTGGTGCTTGGATTGTAAAGCCTATAAGCTTTAGATGTTTCACTATATCCAGTGAAAATACATTTCTCACTTTTATCATCAAGTTTCTTCCTTAATTCGGAAGGTATGTGAGCGTATGCTATGCATCCGAATGTCCTTAGATGTGCTACATTGAGCTTTGTCCCACTCCATGCTTCTTGAGGAACTTTCATCTTTAGACTTGTGGTTGGAGATCTATTCAGGAGATAAATTGAGCATGCTACTGCTTCAGCCCAAAAACTATTTGACAAACTTTTTTCTTTGAGAAGTGTTCTTGCCATATTCATTATTGTCTGATTTTTCCTTTCAACCACTCCATTCTGTTGTGGAGTATACCTGACTATTGTTTGCATGATAATGCCATGTGATTTGCAGAAATTTGCAAATTCTCTAGAGTTGTATTCTCCTCCTCCATCTGACCTGAGTGCTTTGATATATTTGCCACTCCATTTTTCAGCTTCTGCCTTGAATTCTTTGAATTTTGCGAATGTTTCAGACTTGTGTCTGAGAAAATAGATCCATATTTTTCTACTGAAATCATCAATAAATGTTAGAAAGTAAAAACTACCACCTATTGAATCTTTTTGCATTGGTCCACATAGGTCAGTGTGAACAAGTTCAAGATGTTGCTTGGCTTGATTTGATGACTGTGGAAAACTAGTTCTCTTATGTTTTCCAAGTATGCAAGACTCACATGGGGGAATTTTCTCTTTAAAGATAGGAAGACCTTTGACCATGGAGTTCTTCTGAAGAAGACTTAGACTCTGAAATGGTAGATGTCCAAATCTTGTATGCCAAACCATAGTTTCATTCAGGGTGTATGCACTTTGTGCATATGGTTGACTCAGGTTTGCAGTTCAGAGTGTAAAGGGAAACATCCTATTTGGAGTCATATGGATTTCAGAAATCAATTTTCTGCTGGGGTATTTGTAATATATTTTGCAAGATGCTCCCTCAAAAAGTACCTTATAGCCATGTTCAATGAGTTGTCCTACACTTAGCAAATTATGTTTCATATCTGGTACATGACAGACATTGTTTATGTCTTTCTTTACATTATGTTTAGTAAGAATAGGAACAGTTCCTTTTCCTTGAACTTTGACTAAGTAATCATTTCCTAGTGTAATATCATATGAGATTGAAGAATCAATGCATGAAAGCAATTCTTTGTTACCTGTCATGTGATTGCTGCATCCACTGTTCAACAACCAGAGATCTTTAGGTTGTTCTTCAGTCTTGTGGCATGAGAGAAACATACCTCTTGAGGTGTCTCCCATATGATTTGACACATGTGCTCTGCCTGAGAGCTGATCTGCTTGCTTTTTCCTGCATTCAGATTCATAGTGCCCATACTTTTTGCAGTAATAGCATTGTATGCTTGATTTATCATTTGATCTTCTCCCTCTGCCTCTTTGAGGATGGATTTTCTGATGTTGATTTTGTTGTTGTTGTCTTTGACCTTGGAAATTTTGATTCGGATATTGTTGTCTGTTACCTCCACTGGAGTGAGGATTACATTGATTGCTCCCTCTTCCTTGGTGACCTCTGCTTCTTCCTCTACCTTTCCCTCTGCTGAAGGAGAATTGAGTTTTGAAATCATTTGAGATTGACTCATCTGTGAGATGCAATCTAGTCTCATGTGTCACCAGAGAACCAATTAATTCATCTGTTGAAAATCTTGACAGATCCTTGGATTCAAGGATTGTTGTTACAACCATTTAGAATTTCTTTGGTAAACTTCTGAGAATTTTCTCAACAATGCGTTGATCAGTGATGGCTTCACCAGTCAATTTGATCTGGTTCACGATGCCCATGACTCTGGTCATGAACTGATCCACATTTTCAGACTCTGTCATCCTTAAAGTCTCGAATTGTGTACTCAAGGTCTGCAGTTTAACTGTTTTGACCCTGTCATTTCCTTGATAGGAAGATTTAAGAATATCCCAGGCATGTTTGGAAGTACCAGTGCCTATGATTTTTGAGAAAATCGAGTCATCCACAGAATTCTGAATCCAGAATTTCGCTTTATTTTCTTTGTTCCTTAGTGTTGCCTGAGCAATTCTCTGTGGATTATTCATGGCAGAAAGGGTGGCTGGATCTGGTTCCACATATCCAAGATCCACTGGCTCCCAACATTCTTGTGCTTACAAGAAGGATCTCATCCGAAGAGACCAAAACTCGTAATTCTTTGCCAGAAGAATCAGACCCTGAGTTGGTCCTAAATTGCTAGATGACATATTTTTTTTTTTGTTTTTGAAAGAAAAAAAATCTCATAAAAAAATAGAGGGAAATTTCGTATTTACCTCCGATCGTCGAAACGTCGATTTGCCGATGGCCGAAGGGAGATTATCGGCCTTGAATTGGCCTTTGTCACGGTGCAATGTGACCACACGCCTTGATGTTAAAGCGCTACGGGATTTTCCGGTTCTTTGTCTTTCAAATTGCTGTAATGCGAAATTCGCCTTTGGACAATTCAACAGTCCATATCTTCTTGTGATCTGACGGCCCAGATTTTATCAAGATATCGCGAATTGGGACTTCATGAACCCTGATGACGAGCTCTTCTGACTCCTCGATTCCCCGATCTCCGATTTACCGATTTCTCGATAGGAGACTTTTCCTTCGGGAGATTTCCTGAATGCTTTGATCTCCACCACGCATCCTCCTATGATGGACGGTCCTGATCACTTCTCACGATTTCGAGACTTCAACTGCTCCGGACGTCTCGTCTTCACGATTCACGATTTTTTGAATCCCGTAATGTCGATGCACTCTCCTATCGGGATTTTTCTGAAGGCCTCGATTTCTGCCACGCGTCCCAACAGATGGATGGCTCAAGGCTACTTTGGGGTTTTCACCATGGAGATTCTTGATCCCTTGTTTTGACAAGATGACGTCAGCTGGGCCCCAAAATGGAGCTTTCCTCCTATCGGGATTTCAGACTTCTCAGTTCCGAAATGCTCGTGTTTCTTGTCCTCAGGATTCACGAAACGTCGAATCTCGATGTGCCGATTGACTCTCCCGATCTCTCCCACGTGTCTCCTCAAGATGGATGGCTCCGATCGTTTACGGGGTTTTCACCATAAAGAAACCCGATCCCTTGTCCTCAGGTTTCACGATTTACCGAATCTCAATGTGCCGATGGCCCTTTCCTTTTCGGGACTTTTCCCGTGTCCTAGGATTGACGCCACGCATCCCCTCAAGATGGACAGTCCTCATCATTTCGCGAGTTCGCGACTTGCGACTCCAAATTTCTCTGACAACTTGAAATTGCGATTGCCGAAACGCCGACGGTTTCCTCGATGTCCGCCATGTGTCCGAACAAATGGACGGCTGAGATCTTATCGCTATTTTGTGAATCGCGATTTCGCGAGTTTAGATTTCTTGTTGCGACGGTCTTTCAAAACCGTGAACTTCGATATGCCGATTTGACAACACTTGGATCTGCTGCCACCTGTCCTCTGAGATGGACGACTCATAAGTCCTCTCAAGATTTCGCGATATCGCGTATCGGAGTTTTTGGAGTGCAATCACCTTTGTGCGTCCAACTCCCGATTCCCGATTTTTTGATGGGATAAGATCGATGGCTCACGATCTTTCTCAATCCAACGGTCCAGAATGAATCATGATTTCACGATTCGTGAATTATCACGGCAGTCTTCTGACCTTTACACTTTGCGAGTTAGCGAAATGCCGGAATCTCGCCACGTGTTTCTTTATGGACGGTCCAGATGATGTCAGGATTTCGCGACTTCACAAGTCAAAATTTCTCCTTGGTGCTCCAGAGGACTAAACCTCGTGCACCTTCTCGCTGATCCAATGGCTATCGGTCCTCTGCGTAAGATCTAACGGATGAAATTCTTTTGCCTTTTCCTCTCTCTCTTCATCCCTTCTGAACTGGTTTTCCGCTTTGGATCCATTCGTAGGATGAATCTTATGGCCTCAATGGCTGTTCTTTGCAGATGGAATCCTTTCTTTTCTCCTGTGGAAGAAATATTCGTGAATCTTTCAAAGATTTGAAAGAATTTCACGAATTCTTTGTTCACTGCTTCAATCTTTGACAGATTTGAAGAATTCCTGCAATTCTTTAAACGCTTCTTCTTTCTTTAACAATCTTCCACGAACTTGAACAAATGTCCGTGAAATCTTCAAAGTTTCTTCCTTCTGCAGGAATCTTTAACAAATTGAACAAATTCTTCGAGTTCTTTAAATGTTCTTCTGTCCTGCAGCTCTTCTTTGTCAATCTTTGACGATTCTCGAAAATTACTAGAATCTTTAAAGTTTCTTCTTCTGCACTCTCTTCTTCCTCGATCTTTCGAGCATTGTACGCTCTGCTTCCTCTGCAAGCTTCCTACGATGATCTTTTGAGAGTAGTATGGACAACTCTCTAAGCCTTGTGAAAAGTCTAAGTCATGTGCTCTCAAGATCCGTGTAAGCTCTGCGCTGTGAGGATCGTGTTGCTCTCCAGCCTGTGTGAAGAGGCTTACTACTGTAGCTCTGATACCATGATAAATTGTAAAACAAGAAATGCAGAGAGAAAAGAATAGAATAGAAAACAGTATATTGGAATGTAAGAAGAACTGAAGAGGTTACAATGCAATGGGAAATAGCTGAGCTAAATAGGCTCAAGCAAATCAAGAATAGAAAGTACAGCTATCCAGAACAACTGGCAGTGTACAGTCAGACTGTTGAGGCTACATTATATTTAACAATTACAATGGGTGTGAAGCTTGTAAGCGGTGCTTACATTAAAGTAGAAAATAGAGTGGTGTTGACGGGCGAAATTGACCGTCCATCAACTGGGAGAGTGGAACCAGTCCGGGGTTGTCTAAATAACCCAAGCCGTTTGGAATGGACCACCCTGACGAGTTTAACGGCTCCGTTGGCCACTCTAAGGTCTCCTAAGCAAACCAAAGAGAGAATTGATCTGAGTTAAGTGATCTAAACTAAGGAAACTAGAAACTAATAAAAATCAACTAAAACAAACTAACTAACTAAATAAAAGAAATCAAACTAAAATAGAGGAAACTAGAAACTAATAAAACAAATAAAGAAACTAATATACTAAAATATAAACTATACAAACTATTCTATCTAAAAACTACAAATTATTCTAATAATAACTCAAATCAACTATCTAATTATCAATTTAATTACAGTTTATTCACAAACATGCATTATCTACAATCTACAGATTTGAATAAAACTTGTGAAACTAACTTGCTTGTTGTCCCAAGACAGCGAAGATAACTCTTTTTTTGATTTTATAATTTATGAATAAGAAAGTAAACTAACTGAAATTAAACAATCTAATATAATTTACTGAAATTAAACGATCTAATATAAATCTAACTAAACTATCATTTATATCAAACTACTTAATCATAAACAGTAAACATCTAACTAATTGACCTGGAAAAGCTCCAAGTCTGCCCTGTGTAGGATGACTTCTTAAGCTGGTTGGAGGAAGAAATTCACACCATTTAGTCCTTAAGCTTCTCGAAAATGACCATATATGCTGCTTCTCGAATTATGTTACAGAACAAACAAGACATAAAAGAAATCATAACAGTTTTCTGATGATAAATCTCTGCAATAAGGGAAACCTATTATGCAGTAAACTTATATATCAATTCAATCTGCGAAGAAGACAAAGCTATCATTCATAAAATGA
>ML792625.1:186931-203709 GCA_009831015.1 Picea engelmannii
GTAAGAGGACTTCTTAGAAGGTTCTACTTCTAGAAGATTCCTCCTCTAGAATGTTCTTAGGTGATGGTAGAACTATATAAAGGGGTTCAAGCAATGTAATGAGACATGAAGAGAAATATTGTATTTGGAGCAGTAGCTCAATAAGAGGAAGCCCCCTCGAAGAGGCAAGTGAACAGGAGAGGATCCCTTCCATAATATGATCCATTGTATGGTGTTTCCCTACCTGAAGGGTTTGGTAATAATAAAGTGTTGTTTTTTTCTATCTTGCTTTGTGGATCTATTGTGTATTCAGTATTTGTGGTGATTATATTGGTAGATCTATTCAGGTTCTTAACATCCTTCCATCATGTGACCACTAGTCCCTACACACCCCACTCACCCTGTGCACGTACAACATCTAGGCCTTTCACCATCCATGACATAAAATCCCAACCCTAGGGGAGGAACCTCCACTACATATAGGCAGTATGGACCTGTCCAAGGTAACCTATACTACCCCTTCCCTGGTCCTCCTCAGCTGATGCCCCATCACATGGACAACAATAGACAAGGGTAAATTTTATCTAACCTTCTCCTATTCAACAAGTTCAATATTTTGAACAATTAAATACCACCAATCCCCCTCATCAACCCAATAAAAACCATAGAAAGGGAAAGAATAGAAACCAATTACAAGGGGGCAACCCCCAACAACCAAATACCTCAGCAGGGGGTAACCAAAATCAGGTTAACCAAAACCCCCAGGGGGGGAATAACAATGGATAACCACCGATGCCCTCACATAGTCGATTACAAATGAATGAAGGAATTTATCAACCCTCCACTCCATCCCCCACTCCAAAGGCCACCAAAATTACCTCTCAACTACATTCCGCTACTACCACTAGCAATATTACATAACCCAATCCATCACCAAGGTGTCATCAACACACAAACAAAAACTGCCACTTGCCCACAATAGACAAGATAGTTCCTTGAACCTGACCAACCACAAACCAATAATTCAACAGATCAGAGTATCCTTCTCACCACATAAGAGGAAATCCTATTACAAGATTTCAGTTGCTAATACACTATACCACTTGATTCCCCTCCCACCAACTTTGAGTCCCCCCCATTACCGGTCGAGAAACCTCTAATGATTCCTCATCCTAACACTAAAGCCACCACCTAAATTCCTCTCCCACCACTATGTTGGACTGTGCATAACCCACATGCTCGAGCCTCCCACAAATACCACCTTGTTGACGACCTTGCACAATCACCCATTGCCATGTGATTACTTGAGGTTATCTAGATATTCCCATCCCAAAGAAATGATTTTCTTTCATAGTTTGGAGCAATAGACCTTGGAGACACTCGTCTAATCACTTTCAACTTACACAAAGTCAATCCACATCTTCCATCACTAGTTTCCTTCCAAATTTCTATGAGGATTGGAAACATCACCATTCATCGTTGCATCATCAAAATGTTCCTATAGAATTGGGGGGGAACAATCCTCATTGACATTGAAGTTATAGATTATGAATTGGATTACAATATCCTTTTTTGATGAAGCTACATGTACACCATGCAAGCAATAGCATCTTATGTATGTCTCACCATGATAATCCCTCACAATGGGAAGATCGTCACTATTGACCAATTGACCCATTATGAGCCTAATTAGTTAGGGCACATTGATAACACCCTTCCACTTATCTGCTCAAGTTATGACCTTTTACCAATGGTAGATGTCAAACAAAGGATCTTTCACGACTCATCATTAATTGGTTCATACCAAGGATACACCCGTCCCACCCCGAAGCATATACCATGTCTTCATCGTTACCTCAGATAGAAGAGACATTCCCAATAACCCTCCCCTAGAGGAATCATAGAACCCAACCCCTATTCCTACACAACAAAATATTCTCGAGGAACCCCCCTTACAATATTCCCAAGAGGAATTATCCAAAAACCCACCCACGATGGTTCAAATCCCTATTGGGAAAATAGTCCCACATGCCATTACCCAAATACCCTTCTTTTACCCCCCCCTAAAGAGTAACATCATACTAGGTTGTTGCTACCCTCACGTTACCAAATATGGTGATATCCATCCCTATATTGTATCTTGAACCAACAACTATGGTACGAGGCTTATCTCTCCCACCTTAGCCCATGATTTCAAGTCCACAACGAGTGGTTCAACCACCCACTCACTGATCCAGATTTTATGAGTAGAAAAAAATGAATACAGATTATTAACAGGTCCTTAACACAAAATAATAGAGATACAGTAAAACTAGTTTTCTATTCAATAACGAAATAAGTTGAAACTGTAAAATGCAGTGGAAACAAGCTTGCTGAAATGGTGGCGGCTTATCTCTGAGAAGAGATGTGATGATAGCGCACATTCGCAAGAAAAAAGGTTACAATGAGGCTCTGAATGCCTTTTTACAATAAGCAAGAATGCCAAAATCCCTTGACATCCAAAAACCTAACCCTAGGAGATGAAACACCAAAAGTCATGTGGGCCCCGTTTGGGTAAGCTAGTACATCAACTTCCTGGGGTCGTAACTTTTGCATACGATCTCTGTTTTAGGTGTGTGATAGCCCGTTGGAAAGGTATCATCAAGGATATTCATTTTGGGGGATAAATTATGCCTTTGGATATAATTGAGGATCTCGATACTGAAAAAAATTCATTTAGGCCCTCAAAATGTCCCCGGAAGTAAAAAGTGCTAAAAATAGTAAATTGCCAAAAATATCAGAAAACTGTTTTGAGCCAGTTGGAAAAGGTGGGTGGCCACCGATATCCATATAGATCAATACTCCCTCCTTAGGAAGCAATGGTATCCATTGTGTTGAGGTCCCCCATTAAATGAGGAAATTTCTGTTGAATTTGTCCTCGGGTGAGCCACTTGCCTTGGTGCAGGAGCTGCCCTGCTTTGACGACTAGATAAAGTTGGATCCTTTGTTGCCGAGTGCCCTTGATCCATCTGTCCACAATATAATAATTGGATGCCTATTGTATGCAGTCAGGGTTGAGATCTATTGGTGTCATTTGTTCTGCTACTTCTGAGGTGTCCAATAATGGTGGGAAATAAGGGTGAAGGAGATCCACGTTGAACATTGGGTGCAGGCCAAGGAAAGGAGGAATGTTGAGCTCAAAAGAATTATCCCCCACAGCCTTGGTGATAGTGTATGGTCCATAATGGAGTGGGTGAAGCTTCCGATGGGGTCCTATAAGGTGTTATTTCTGCAAGTGCAACCAAACTTTTTCTCCCACCTGAAACTTATGCGACACCCGATGTTGATCATGGTGCTGTTTGTACTTGTCATTGGACTTCTGTAGGATATCCTGAACCCATTGGAGGATGTGCTGGATCCGCTCAATGAATCGGGTGGCTTTGTCAGCTTCAGTTGGAGCAGGAGATGAGTCAGTCGAGGTGATCGCAAGGGGAAGTGCAACATCTATGGGACCCAATGGTTGGAATCCCAACCCCACTTGAAAGGGGTTGTGGTTAGTTGAGCTATGCAAGGCTTGGTTGTAGCTATGTTGGACATAAGGAAGGATCTCATCCCATGTGCGAGGGTTCTTTGAATTATACATGCAAAGTATATGCACAATCATTCGATTTACAACCTCGGTTTGGCCATCTGTCTGGGGGTGGAAGGCCGTGGATTTGGTGAGCTTGGTGTCCAACAGTGACCAGAGGCTCGACCAGAATGTGCTGAGAAATCGAATATCCCAATCTGAGACAATGGTTTGTGGGATTCCAAAATGTACCCAGACTTGTTCAAAGACGAGCTTGGCAGTGGCCTCTACTGTGATGCTCTTCTTCCAGGCAACTAGAATCGCCATCTTAGAAAAGCGATCAACAACCACAAAAACACAGTCATTTCCCTGCTTGGTGGATGGGAGGCCCGACATGTAGTCCATTGAGATGGATTCCCATGGCCTGTCAGGAGTAGGAAGAGGGGTGTACAAGCCCTGTTTCTTAGTGGTTGGTTTGGCAATAGCATAGGCAGTGCAGGACCTGATGTACTTGTCGACCTCCTGTCGAAGTTTCGGCCAGTAGAAATGTTTATGTAGCATCGCCACTGTCTTTTCAACGTCGAAGTGTCCTGCCACCCGACTGTAGTGGGCTTCCCAGATCAGCTTTGCTCGCTCGCTTGATGGAACACAAATATGGCCCAGACGACACAACAACCCATCCTGAAGATGGAAATTATCGACAACTGCATTTATACCCAACATTTTTTAGGTGGTGGCGAAGTCAGGGTCTGTCTCATAGAGTTGGGGCCATCCAAATATCTCATGTCTGCAAGAGTCTAGAACCATGGTGAGTGCCACGACTGGCAGTCTGCTGAGGCAATCAGCGATGCGATTGATGCTTCCTATTTTATACTTGATGTTGAGGTGGAATTGCTGCAAGTATGTGGACCACTTTTGATGGCGGTCATTTTGTAGTTTTCCCTGTGTCTGCATGAACTGCAGTAGCTTATGATCAGTGTGGATGACTGTCTCCTTCCCAAGAATGTAATGTCTCCACTGGCGACATGCTTGCACAATGGAGTACATTTCTTTATCGTAAGTAGGGTACTTACAGACAATATCTGACAGTGTCTCACTATGATAGGCCATGGGGTGGCCGTGTTGAGTGAGAATGGTGCCCACGGCATAGTCTGAAGCATTTGTCTCGATCTCAAAGGGATGTTGTAGGTCTGGTAGTGAAAGTACTAGGGCTAAGCACAAGCGTTGCTTCAAATCATCAAACGCTTGTTGTTGGCACTAGCCCCATGCAAAATTCGCCTTACCACCACCCCTATTTATTTGGCTGAGGGCCCATGCAATATGGGAGAAACCCAACATGAACCTGCGGTAGAAATTAGAAAGTCCCAAGAAGCTCCGAAGCTCAGTGAGTGTTGTTGGGGCTGGCCAGTCATGGATGACTTGGATCTTGGCTGGATCCACATGTACGCCATGCTGATCAATGATGTAGCCTAGGTAATGGACCCTTTCCATGGCGAAGGAGCATTTTTCCAGGTTGGCGTATAGCTTGTGCTGCCACAGGGTGTGCAAAACTTGTTGAATATGCTGCAAGTGTTCGTCCCAAGTCTTGTTGTAAATTAGAATGTCATCTATATACACCACTACAAAAGTATTGGTGAATGGTCACAGGATATCATCCATCATCCTCATGAAAGTGGCTGGAGCATTTGTCAAACCAAAGGGCATGACCAACCATTCAAAAATTCCTTCCTTTGACTTGAAGGCGGTCTTCCATACATCTGTCTGTTCTATTGGGACCTAGTGGTAGCCAAACTTCAGATCAATCTTACTGAAGTTTTTGGCCCCCGTGAGTTGATCAAGGAGGTCATCGATTCAGGGAATCGGGTACCGGTTTCTGACAGTGATTTTATTCAGAGCCCGGTAATCAATACAGAGTCGTCAGGTTCCATCTTTCTTATGTACCAGCACGATTGGGCTCCCGCAAGGTGATGAGATAGGGTATATGTGCCCCTTGTGGAGCAGTTCTTGGATCTATCTCTTGATCTCCTCATTCTCTAACAAAGAGCGATGATAGACTAGCCCATTAGGCAACAGTGCGCCGTGGGTCAGATCGATGGGATGCTTGACCTGGCAGTGCAGAGGTACCCCTGTAGGTGAGGAGAAGATATTCGGGTATTCTTCCATGACCTTATCTAATTGCTTTTGCTGTGTGGAGAGGTTGGGCGCAGAGACCCTGGATGTGGCTGCGATCTTTCGCTTCTTTTGAGAGCGAATCATGAAGAAGAAAAACTTCCCCGTCTGAGAGATGACCTTCCTGCATTGCTTAGCAGAGATCAAGGAAATAGCACTAGGTGGGACTACCTCGGGAGTCGGGTATCCTGTACAATTTCCTGTTCAAAGTAATAATAACACTACGAGGCCTAGACTCATATACAGCATGACGTTTCCATAAATAAGGTTGGCCCAAAAGAACATCAGAAACTTCAAGAGGAGCAACATCACACAATACCTCATCTTTGAAGGGCTTGATGCCATATGACAGTCGACACTGTTTGCCGACGCGGAGATCGCTTCCTTGGTAGAGCCATCCAATGGTGTAGGGTTGTGGGTGCGACGTTGTTGGTAGGGCCAGCCGCTTGATGACCTCTGCTGAGATGAGGTTCTTCTGGCTACCACTGCCAATGATGAAGTGCAGCGGGGTGCCTTTTACCCACATCTGTGAATGGAAGAGGTGCTCTCCTTCTTCTGGCTCGTCTAGTTCACCAGGCTGGATCTTGGTGGTAACAACGGTGGCAATGGGTTCCGCGTCAATGATCCATATTCCCCTTTCTAGTTCTGTCTCGGAGTTAGAATCTGCATCTGATTCAGAGGCTTTCACTTCGGCCACCAGCGACTACTTTGAGTGACAGTCAACAGTGTTATGCCAAGGGATCTTATGGAAGTTGCACCACTTCTCGGTATCTTTCTTTGTCTTTATGATGTCCTTCTTTGCTTGTGGCTTGTACTGGTTGTCTTGATACTATCCATCTTTGCTCTGTCCTTTGTTTGGTGGGTTGGGGCCGCCCTTTCCTGGCTATTGTTGTGAGGGGTTCCCAGGCCCAAATTGCCGCATCTTTTGTTTGAGCTTCTGCTCGATTTTGATGGCATATCGGTAGGCCGCGCCCAAGGATGAGATGTCTAGAAATTCCATTTCAGTCTGGATGTATCTATGCAGAGCACCACGATACTTGAGCACCAGATGTCACTCCAAATCTTTGATACCCAACTTGGTGCACAAGGTATGGAAGATATTTGTGAAAGCTGGCACTGCTTGGTCTCTTTCTTGCCGCAGTGTGGTCCATTTGGTATACAGGTCGTCATAACTTCCGACAGGGTAGTATTGTTCCTTAATAGCATCCTTGAAGGATTCCCAGGTGGCTGTGACTGAAAATAATGAGGTTTCCTTTGTTTCCTTTTGCTCACAGAAAGTTTCCCACCAATCTTTGACATGGGGAATGGCTTTGAGGAGCGCAAAAGTAATCTTTTCTCTATTCAAAAATTTATGAATAGAAAAATAACCTTCTAGTAGATTCAACCACTTGTCTACAGCATCTGCATCTATATGACCTTCAAATATAGGAATATCAAAGTTTATTTGTACCTTGAAGGGGGCGGTGCCTCCGTTCGAAAAAGATGCATCGCCTGTTGGTAGTCGCCGAAGGATTTGCATGAAACTATCCATCATCTTGTTCCTCTTTTGCATGAGGGATTCCTCAATCAACAGTTTGAAAGGATCTCCTGTCCCGTCATATTTCTTTTCTCCTACCATGGGACGTCTCTTGGGTGTGCGAGAGCTTCTGTCCTCAAGAGAAACAAGCTCGAGACCCAACTCTTTGTACTCCGACCTCGTTGGGGACATGCATTAAGACGACAAGGAGCATACCGCTTTGATACCACTGATCTAGATTTTATGAGCAGAACGAAATGAATACAGATTATTAGCAGGTGCTTAACACAAAATAACAGAGATACAGTAAAACTAGTTTTCTATTCAATAACGAAATAAGCTAAAACTGTAAAATGCAGCGAAAACAAGCTTGCTGGAATGGTGGTGGCTTATCTCTGAGAAGAGATGTGATGACAGCACGCATTCGCACAAAAATAGGTTAAAATGAGGATCTGAAGGCCTTTTTACAATAAGCAGAATTCCAAAAACCCTAGACATACAAAAACCTAACCCTAGGAGATGAAACGCCAAAAGTCATGTGGGCCCCGTTTGGGTAAGCTAGTACATCAACTTCTCGGGGTCGTAACTTTTGCATACGATATCCATTTTAGGCGTGTGATAGCCCGTTGGAAAGGTATCGTCGAGGATATTAATTTTGGAGTCTCAATCATGCATTTGTCTATAGTTGAGGAGATCCATACCGAAAAACCTTCATTTAGGCCCTCAAAATGGCCCTGGAAGTAAAAACTGCAAAAAATAATAAATTGCCAAAAATGTCAGAAAACTGTTTTGGGCCAGTTGGAAAAGGTGGGTGGCAACCGATATCCATCTAGATCACTCACCCAACCGGTCACATAGTTGGGTGAAATACTACCACTACAATAAACCCATATACTTGCAAAGGGGGAAATGACACCAACCAATGAGGCACCAAGAGGAAGAAAGAATCCACACTCCCCTCCCCACCATGCATCCAACCCCCATGTGCCCTTTTCACTATCATTGGACACCCAACCCACCTTTTCCCTACATTTTCTGAATTACACAATCTCATTCAGTTTCCCAAAGAAGCACCTCTACTATGTACCCCCGCAGTGCCACCTACCCTAGCATAATACTCTTCCATGAAGACGAAGGGCTTGCGTACCAACCATGCATGCACCTTATGCGGGGAATATGGTCATTAGACAAATCATTTCCTGACTATCCCTACCTTTCATAGGACTCCGAGATAAGTAATACAAACACCACTACCAGAGCCCTCTCAAGCTACCTGTTGGTTTACGAAAAAAGTATAAATATCTTCCTTTTTCCCATAGTTCATGATATAATTTTGATTGATTCTTCAGATAGTTAGGGATAAATAGGAAAGAACATGATTAATATGTCTCTTAGGGTTTTTATTGAATTTTTATTAAATAGATTCTAAATTATGATTGGAATGGTTTGATTTTGTTGCAGAAATGGATAAATAACTGTCAAAGATAACCAAAGAGATATTGGCTATGCGCAAGCTATTGGAGGTTGAAGACTTTTTAGGCGCAAAGCAGTTTTGAAGATTATGCATTTTCTATATTGTAACTTTATAATAGTAAAGCAATCCTGAGGATCTTTCGATCCTCGGGATAGGTTGATTTACCCACATTATTGTAATATATAAGAGGGTAATAGATCCAGGAAAAAGGAGAAAAAACACATTCAAGTATTTAGATTTAGAATTGCTCTGCGCAAGCAGTTTTTGTAAATGTTTCACCAGCTATGGAATCAATGAAAGTTTTGAGTGTTTCTACCATTTCTGTGTTCTAAGTTTCTCATAGTAGTACTTATGAAGACTAAGGGCCCATTCTGAAGGAGCTACTGTCTCGTTCTGTAATTGTATTAGTTCAAAGTTTGATTTCTATTTTTTGATTCATATATCTTTTACAATAGCCAAGGATAAATGCATAAGTGTGTTAATGATTTTATGATTGTTTGCGTATAGAACACAGACATTTCCCTCAAGTATTAATGATTGTTGTTACGATTTCCATTTCTGAAGTTGTTGCTTGACAGTTCCTCACATTTTCATCCACGTTGTTCCTTTTCCTTAGATTTATGATTGTTGTTCCTTTCGGTTAAAGTTACAATAGTTGTTCCTTTCTATAAAAGTTACATTAGCTGTCCCTTCCGACTAGATTACAATTGTTGTTTCTTTCTATAGATAGAGTAATTCGTTATTTCATTTCCAGTAATTAGAATTCATAATTGATAGTTAATTCTGCAAGTCCTTACTTAGATTCAATTACTGCTTTTTAGTTAAGAGAATTCAATAGATTGATTAGTTACTTTCAACTTTATAGCATCTTAGTAATCAGATTTCAATTCCATGAGTTCTTAAAATCTTTGGTGAACGTTTGAAGAACTTGATTTTTTATGAACTCGGATTTGGTTTAGCTACACGATTTTAGGCTACTTGCATAGACTTTACTGATATTCTTGAGATAAAAGACGAATCTCCGAGTTGATAAATTAATGTTAAACTAAGGTTGTTTTTAGGACATCTTTAGACACCAACATTTTGGCACGATTGCCAGGGAGAATGTCAAAGGTAGCATAGATTGTGTCTCTGGAGGACTAGGTATTGAAGACGGAAGGTAAGAACCTACGCAGGTAATAAGTAAACTGCTTATGCCAACGCTTACCTCCAGTTGACACTTAAGAGGCTTCGTAGGTGTTTTCTTTTGTTGAAATTTATTTTGTTGTTGTGTGAAGTGTGTATGACTAGAAAGAAGGATCTTGAAAAACCAAAACCCCCACCAAAAATTACCAAAACCCAGGGTTCGGTGATCCCTGGAAGAAGCACTTTCATAAACGAAATCATCAAAAAGGGTGAATCTCAAGCTTCAGTTGGACCTAGGAAAGGACACACCTGAATCCCTCAGGCAGTAGCTTCACCAACTATGACCCACGCTGAGATTCATAGAAAAACTGAAGGGACTGAGCAAAGCTTTCAGAATACAGATCTCCCACTGCTCAACCCCTTAGAAGAGGGAAGCTATAATAATCTAGAGGAGGGAATAGGAGAAACTAGCGGGGTTGCCAAGGCAAACCCACCATCACCACTTGACCCTGAGTCTCTTGGGAAAGAAGAAGGCATATCCGAAATCCCAGAAAAAGGGAGTGCAATCAAATTCCCTGGAGGACCAAATAATCAACTATTTCAAATAGAATACCTGGATCAAGAACCTCCTGAAAATTTTTGGCACATTTTCGATCAAATGGCACAACCAAATCAACAACAACCTCAAACCTCCACGCTGGAGTATCCAATATTTGACCCAATTGCCAATGCCCCCAAGAAAGCAATCCCCTTACAAAACCTGCCAACCTTCCATGGATTGATTTCAGAAGACCCGGATGCATTCCTATTTGAATTTGATGTCTTATGTAGAGGGTATGATTACACCTATGAACCCCAAAAATTAAAACTATTCCCCTCTACCTTGAAGGGAGCAGCCCTATGCTGGTTCATGGGATTGGGAAGTGGAACCATCAATTCACGGAACCAGATGAAACGAACCTTCTTGTTAAAATATCAAGATTATTGTAGAACCAGAGACCTAAAAGATGAAATCTTTCAAATGACTGCAAAAGAAAATGAATCATTAGAAGAATATGTCAAAATATTTCAGTATAATTTGCAAATATCACCCTATGGTACATTACCAGGTGAATTACTCAAAGCAACTCTGATCAAAGGCATGAAAGATGAATTGGTAGAAACATTGAATTTAATGGGGAAAGGTGACATTTATCAGGAAACTTATGTAGACATTGTTCTATTGTGTATCAGGTGCTCACGAGGAAGTACATGGACCAGGTCAGGAATGCGGACGCCCCTCACAAGAAACAACAATATCACCAATGGGGGTGTTACGCGAGCTGAAGTTGGTAATCTCCTAGAAAACTTTAAAACAGATATTTTGAGCACTCTAACTACACAATTGGATGTATTGCAGGCCAAACAAATAAAGGTATAAGCAGAGAATACCTTGGCTATATTTTGCCACAGGTGCAGAAAGAAACATGGTCCAAGGGAATGCCCCTTGGATATAGTTTGGGTTTGCGCTATTTGCGCCAAGGATCATGACACATATGAATGCCCATTACTCCCTAGATTGAAATCTGTATTCAAATAAGCAAAAGAGGAAACATAACCATTATATTTGATGGCTCAGCGCCGTCAGTGGCAGTCCCGGCCTCAAAATACATTACATGAACCTTCCTCTTTCTTTCCTAGATAGTGTAATCAACGACAGAATTTTGGCAGCACATGGTAGGGTCAGCCATTTACTAATCAGAATTGGCAGCCCCAGCAGTACCCACCTGCAATTCCTACCTGGCCAAACCAGCCTACCACAAACCCCAATTGGAAAAATCAACCAACTACAAGTTCCAATTGCCCCAATTCACAATACCCCACCTCATCCTGGAAAAATTTGAATAATACCTACCCTCCACAATGGCCTAACTCGACTACCCAAAACCGAAATTGGAACCAGAACTGGTAGTGCCCCATGGGGATGAATAACCAACCTATGGGGATGGCCTCTCAAACCCAACCCCTGTTACAAACTCCACTCCCATTGCCCCAATCACAATTGCACCCTCAATTACCTGCCCAACCCCACTCAAATCCCAATAACATGCCAACTCAACTCATCCAGATTATGGAAAGTGGAGAAGGGGAAATCAATCCAGTAGGATGCAATGAACTTTGGTTAAGATCGGGGTGCATAATCTCCCCCGAACAAAATGGCGTTCCCCAAGAACAGGGGAATGAAAAGCAAACAACAATAACACCCTCAACTATGGTAATAACAGAAGAAATCGAGCAAGGGGGGAACACAATCGAATCACAAGACTTTGATAAGGATGCAATTCCCTCCCCTTCATTCCCCGAAAGACTGATGATAGCAAAACCCACCATATATCCTGACTTCGACATTGTAGGGGAACTCAAGAATTTATACATCAAAATTCCACTCCTGCAAGCCCTGCAAGACATATCGATCTATCCAAACACAATCAAGGAGCTATGTGGGAGGAAGCCCGTCAGAAAAATAAAAAATTCATCATCAATAGTTCATGTAATGGGAGCCTTATCTGATCTAATTTTGCGTAGAGAAACACCAATCAAATATGCAGTTCCAGGGAACCCCATAGTAACAGTTCAGATTCAGGGTTGTTCCTTTCCAAATGCCCTAGTTGATTTGGGGGAAGCCATCAATATTCTAACTATGGAAACCTGCAATGCCTTGGGTCTTGACTCTTTCGACCCAACCCCGATTATGTTGCAATTGGCTGATCGATCAGTGGTCAAACCACTCAGCACACTACATGATATAGCCATTTCAGTTGATTCTTGGGAATATCCCACAGATTTACTCATCATCAACCCAAGAAGTGGACTCGAAGGGTATCCATTGATATTGGGAAGACCATGGCTTGTGACAACTAATGCGTACATAGGCTGTCGATCGGGTACAATGACAATTTCTAGAGGAGGGGTTACAAGGAATCTCATCTTATATCCTCCAGCCAAACCTAGTCCAACAATTGTACACTCGAATTGCCACCACCACGATATCCAGAGAAGGATCTGCGTGCCCCACTCACGATGGTAGAAGCCCTGAATCTCAAGAATCAACTAGAGGATGATGTAATTAGTGGGTTTATTAACAACCCAACCACTATAAGTAACCCAACATGCCAGATGCTCCAAGTTGTTCTAAACTGTGAAGCATAGGGAGACCCACTGGAAGATTTAATGGAACAACAAATTCCGACTATCGCTATTCATAATAGCAAATCCATTGAGATCGCACCAGGGAAGTCTATGAACATTAATGCCAACCTAGAAGAGCAACAACAACAAAAGCTAATCCAAACCCTCTCTAAATAACAACAAGAGTTTGCCTGGGAGTACTCTGATATGAAAGGTATTGATCCACAACTCTACACACACCACATTTATATTGAAAAAGACGTCTGGCCTATCTAACAACCACAAAGAAGACTGAACCCCCACCTCAGAGATATTGTTAAAGAAGATCTACAAAAGTTGTTGGACGTAGATTTTATATACCCTATCTCAGATAGTCAATGGGTTTCCCCATTAGTCATCGTCCCAAAAAAAAATGAGAAGTGGCGAATCTGTGTTGATTATAGGGAGATAAACAAAGCTACTCAAAAAGACAATTTTCCATTACCCTTCATCGATTAGGTCCTGGATACCTTGGCAGGGAATAAATTCTTCTCTTTCCTAGATGGTTTCAACAACTATAATCAGATCCAGATTACCCCAGAAGATCAAGATAAAATGACATTCACATGTCCCTGGGGTACCTTTGCCTACAAAGTATTTCCCTTCGGACTTTGTAATGCTCCAGGTACATTCGAAAGGGCCATTCTGAGCATATTCAGTGATCTGATTAGCAAAGGGATTGAAGTCTACATGGATGATTTCACCCCGTACGACGACGACTTCAATCAAGCCTTGAATAATCTGGAGAAGGTATTGGAACGGTGCATCGCTACCAGGTTATGTTGAAGTCACGAAAAATGTCACATGATGATGACAGAAGGTGTGGTATTATGGAATTACATTTATGCAGATGGAATTAGAGTAGACCCAACAAAAATTGAGGTAATCCTTAATCTACCTACTCCACACACACAAACTGAGGTGCATAGTTTCCTTGGTGCTTCAGGATACTATCGCAGATTTATGGAAAAAATTTCAAAAACCGTTGCAACCTTACATGATTTGACAAGTAATGTAGAATTTCAATGGTCTAAGAAATGTGATGTGGCTTTTGCAAGACTCAAGAAACTGATCTCAACAACTCCAGTGTTGAGTGGACCAAATTGGAAAATACCATTTCAAATTTCCACCGATGCCTCAGACATTGCCATAGGTGTTGTTCTTGGACAGGAAGAAGAAAAGAAACCCTAAGCCATTTATTTCATTAGAAAGAATCTAACTCCAATTGAACTTAATTATACAGTAACAGAGAAAGAGTTTTTAGCTATTATACATGCCATCAATAAATTTCGTCATTATATAACAAGCTATCTAGTTATCCTATATACTGATCATTCTTCCATTATATATCTAGCTAATAAACCAATTAGTAATGGATGGGTCACTTGATGGTTATTATTATTGTAGGAATTTGATATCACCATCAAATATCGACCTGGGAGAGAAAATCTTGTCGCAGACTTCCTGTCCCGCATCCCAAAAACAGACGACTCATTAACAATTGAGGACCAATTCCCAGATGAGCATCTGTTTGCTGTTGACACAAAACCACCTTGGTATGCTGATGTAGCAAATTATCTAGCAGCGGGAAGATTACCAACACATTTATCATCAAAGGAAAGATGATTGATCGTCCAGCGTAGCACACGATTCACTTGGATCAATGGATATCTTTTCCACACAGGAGTTGATCTCCAGATCCGACGATGCGTACGAGAGGACGAAATCTATGACATACTGAAAGTAGGACATGACGACCCCTGTGGGGGGCATTTTGCAGACTGTAGGACTGGTCACAAAATCTTACAGATGGGCTATTATTGGCCCTCAATATTCAGATATTCTAAGAAATATGTTCAAACATGCGACAGCTGTCAGCAGATGGGGAAACCAGGTCAGGCTGATGAAATTCCCTTGAAAACACAAGTAGTTGTAGAACCATTTGAAATATGGGTGTTGGACTTCGTCGGCCCCTTTAATCCAAATTCAAATCAAAAGGCCTATATTCTTGTTGCAATAGACTACATGACCAAATGGGTAGAGGTGGAATCTTTACCAAAGGCAACAGAAGAAGTAGTCAGCAAATTCCTTTTCAAATTGTTTGTACGGTATGGACTACCCAGAGAAATAATTACTGATGGAGGGTCACAATTTATAGGCCATAGAATCACCGCCACCATGGAGAACTATCACATTAAGCATAGAGTTACTTCTCCATACCACCCACAGGAAAACGGGCAAGTAGAAAGCACCAATAAGGTCCTAGAGGCAATCCTGACGAAGACTGTCTCAACAAACTGACAGAATTGGGCTACTGAGCTCCCAAATGCCTTATGGGCTTATCGTACAACCTGGCATAACACCACTGGATACTCTCCTTACCATCTAGTCTATGGTAAAGAACCCATCTTTCCAATCGAATTAGAGATCAAGACCCTAATAATGGCTCAGGAAATTGGACTAAATCTTACAGAAGCACATAAACGAAGCCTTCAACAACTCAACGAATTGGATGAAGCACACTTGTCTACTGTGGAGTGAACAACTGTTATCCAGCGACAGAGAGAAACCTGGCATGACAAGCATATCAAGAAGAAATCATTCAAGAAAGGCAACTGGGCGCTCCTCTATGATTCCAGATTTCAGGACTTTCCTGGGAAATTATAGACACGATGGCTAGGGTCGTATGAAATCAATGGAGTCCATGATAATGGCATGGTTACTTTGAGCACCATCGATGGGTCTGGATCACCCTTTCTGTTCAATGGACACCGACTGCAACTTTACCACCAGCCACCTTCAAAAGATTCTTTCTATCAAGAAGTAAGTAAAGACCCTACGGTGCAAATTTTGGCTGGCTAGGAAGGTAACCCAGCCACCCCAACTCCATAAATTATGTATTTTGTTTATAATGTACATACTGTACATAGTTTTCCAACTGAGTGGTTAGTTTTTCTTTGTTTTATAAAAAGTCATCTAGGAAACAAGAATCAAGATAGATAACTACAATTAGCACCTTTTTCTGTTCCATACTCTCGTTTTGTCTTATCACACAAACTCTGTCTTTTACATGTTCATGACGATTCTTTTCCTTTTTCGTGCGCTTGTTGTTCCTTTTCTCGCAACTGTTGTTCCTTTTTGCGCAACTATTGTTCCTTTTTGAACAGAACAACTGTTGTTCCTTTTTCACGCGCTCGTTGCTCCTTTCGAATGGAACAAATGTTGTTCCTTTTCGCACGCCTGCTATTCCTTTTTGAATGAAACAACTACTGTTCCTTTTCACGTGCCTGCTGCTCCTTTCGAACGGAACAACTGTTGTTCCTTTTTCGCGCACCTGTTGTTCCTTTTTGCATGATTATTGTTCCCTTCTTTACTATTCAAATGCTAACCATTCCTTCATAAGTGCGACTTTCATCAAATAATTTTCACTAGAACTATTTCTAATCGTCATTACAACGATCTATCATTATTTTGTGGATGGTCCCTCACACCTTATCAAAAACAATTTCGTGGAATAATCTCTCTGAAATATCTTAAACCTCGTTCATAATCGATGGCCACCATAAGTTGTTTCTTTCCCTTATATATACAAATATACCTGAATGATATTCTGCCTCTATATTATAAGGAGTCTTTAGCACACTTTTACTTGGCATCTTTACACTTCCTTATACCATCCCTTACTCTTAAGGAGTAGATGAGCCTCTACTATATATCTATCTATCTATATATCTATATCTATATCTATATATATATATATA
>ML792625.1:203759-241681 GCA_009831015.1 Picea engelmannii
TAAAGATACACAATAAAAACCTTTTTCATAAAGAACGGGGGGTCTCATCACGAGCCAACCTACCACGATCATAGGATACTAACGTAAGTGACATTCCCACTATGGCTACCACACCAGGGCAATGGCCTTTGACATTTTCTTTTTTCAAAGGACAAGAGGTCTCATCACGAGCTGGCTTGTTCACTTAAGTTATAATCTAGTGAGTCGCATTATCATCATTTGGCTACCAAACCAGGATAATGGTCTTTTTGGAAAAATATGATTCACATGTGTATTAAGGATACATGCTCATATAATGGTTAAAAGGAAACCCTGCCAAGGTTATGGACGCCTGCGGGCAGCAGCGGATCTGCCTGTGGTATGGAAGATTATCTCAAAATACCAAGTTTCTTCATGTATCTAGATCTCCTTTACTCAAATAATGAGGCTATCATATCAGTTATACTCAATCACCCAGAAAAGTAACAATATTATGCTATGTGGAATATTAAAAAATAAAAATAAAAATAAAATGAACAGATTTAATTTATTTTTGATTGATTTATCCACAAATCATTTTTTGAACATAGGTGTAATAAATTTACAAATTCGACACATCAAACAGACTATCATTTAAATGATTTTTGGTGGCATGTGTTTTTTTTGAAAATTATATATGATTAGTCCCTATCGACGGCGGCAACACAATCATTACCTCTCACCCGAAAATACCTGCACTCATTAATTCCGCCTACATTGACAGTCGAGGACAACCTCTACATTAATGAGGGGGGATGCTTGGCACACTTCCTGACTAGATGTAATGATTATAATAAATACGAAACCCACATCTTTATACATTTGTTGTCACTGATATTTTCTATTTTTGGTATCTACTTCTCCAAAGCTGGTCTAACCAAATTTGTAAATAGGAACGATAGTCGTTCTTTATTTTTCATAGAAATATGGGTGGTAGAAGTGTGCACAGAGAGCTGACATTACTCCGGATTACATAATAGGCAAGAGAAATCCTACATCACCTAGGGTGGACCGAGTACTTTAGCTACTTGCAAGGATATGACACAAACATCACGCTTGAATTCTTTCAAAACCTGCAAGGAGAAATCTCTACGATGCAAGGCATACAAATCTCAGTTACCCCGAAAATCGTAGCAGAAGTCACAGGCCTCCCTAACAAAGGCATTCAATGGACAGGGAAATACACAAAGCTAAGGGAAGTTGTGGAATCTTTCACAGAACCTGGGGAAGGATTGGATAAGAAAGGAAAGGGACTTAATCCCAGTACCCTTAGTGAACCATGGAAGGAACTGGCGGGGATAGTTCAGCGGTACATCAACTGTGATGGATGATACAACGTAATTCGACCTCGCCGTCTCAAATTGCCTCTAGCCTTGAAGCAACGGTTAGTACTTAATCTACCTTTCTTCCTGAATACCATACTACATGAAGTTTCCTTAAGAACACAAAAGTCCAAGGATCTTGTTACTGTTATTAGCCACCACAAATTAGTTAAACTAATAGTGGATAAAGCATTGAGTCAAACTCAGTTGACTTGGGAGAATTTGATTGAGGCCAATAGACCTCCGCAATTGGAGCAGGCGACTACCACCCAAAGAGAAATTCCACCGCCTCAAACAGAAGTTGAAGCAAACCCTGCTCAAATCACTGAGGCCCATACCTCACAGACATAAGCATTAACAAAAAGGAAGAAGAGAACAATGGTTTCTCCTAGATCCCCCCCTAGGAAAAGGAAGAGAAGAAAACAAACTCAAGAAACAATTGAAGCAATTCAAGATGTAACAGAGCACCCTGAAGAACTTAAGAATTTCATAGAACAACCTCTACAGGAAAATGTTCAAGCAATTGAGCAAGCAGAGCAGACAACACAAAAGGATGATCAGGGAGACACCCAACCTACAGTAGAGCATTTGACAAGACACTATTTGAAGAGCTATGAGATATAAATAGCTCAGGTTTTGGGGAACTTAGGAACCTTAACTAACATAGATGAAAATAATCTAGAAAAAGACCCAGAACCAACCTCCTCTTCAAAACCAGCTAAAGACTTTCCTGATCATATTGAAATGTTTTTTCTAGACGACACAGCATAGGAGGAAATTATTTTTGAAATGAGAGACCCTCTTGGACAACTAGAGCACTTGGAAGGAACAGAGGGACAACCATCTGCTGGTCGGAATGAAGAAGACCTCGAGACCCCTCATAAACAAAAATCAACCAAAAGCCAGAAAAAAATTAGGAAATTAAAGAAAGAAAACAAATTGTTGAAGAAAAAGGCTAAGAGGGATGAGGTATTAAATAAGAAGATGGGAAAACTCAAGGAGATTATTAAGGAATTGAGGAAATAGTTAGAACTAGCAGACAAGATCCACAGAAGAAAGAAAAACAAAAGGGGCATAATGCAAGGAAGAAACCCTCTTCCTAAGAAAGCAGTTAGTACAAATTCTGTAGGGATACAAACAAACCCTAAGGAATTAGTGGTAGAAGAAGCAGTAATTCAAGATGAAGATGTAATTCCTGTAGAAACACAAGAGATGGTTGATGCTGAGATACAGACAGAGACTCCGATTTTAGAGGAAACAACTCAACTCTTTGAGTAGAATGCTACTATTAGGAGAATGGAGGAAGAACTACTGCAGTCTCAACAAACCCTGATTCAAAACAGAGGTGAATTACTGACTATAATAGAGCAGTCCCAAGAACAGAGTACTATCATGAATGGACTGGAAGCAGAGCTTGCACAGACCCAACAAGCATTAAATCAATCCAGGGAAGAGATGAGAACTATGGAAGAATACCAAGCATCTCAATCTCAAGCACAGAGTGTCACCATCGATAGACTAAAAGAAAAACTTACACAAGCCCAGCAAGCACTGGTCCAACACTAACATGGAATGGTAACTAGGACTGAATATCAAAGGATTTTTAAAGAATTGAAGGACATGACAGCAACAGAGGGTGAGACCTATGCTGCGCTCACCAGAGCCCAAGAGAAGATAAAAAAGGTGCAAACCCAATTGGAAAAAGATTTGGAGCAAATCAAACACATCTGTGATGTCTACTCTGATGCCATCAATTGCAGAGCCCCTGCCACTAATTATGTTTTATTCTTGTTGGAATGGTATCTATTGTTGAGAGTGAAGGCCATCAGAGCAGGTAAACCCATTTCATTTGCCACTGTACCAGAATTTATTTCATGTTTCAGAGATCAGGAAGAGAAGGTACAATACCTTCTGTGTGAATTATATTTCCACAATTTCATTTTGGAAGAAGATAGATGAGACAAACCTGGTCCCTTCATAGGGGACATACAGTTCCAGGCATTCTTGTCCTTTACTAGGAACCAGGTCAGATGGGGTAAGGCTCACAAAATGTTCATAAAGAGGGAAACTGGTTTAGAAATTTGGATTAGAGGAGAGCCTCCAAAATCCTTCCCAGCCATCATACGACATAAGACCTTCATGAAAAGGGCGGGGGTTGTGAACTCATTTTCTCCTATCCATTTACAGGTCATCCATTCAGGTATCAAATATTTTAGAGAACTCAAGGAAGAAGCTCTTGCTGCTTCCAAGCTAAGATGGGATGCATCCTCCGATGAGGTTAAAAGTAAAGAGCCCTTTGGATTTAGGAATTTCTTTGCAGCAACCTTCAGAGTGGAAAGGTATTCTAGACTACTCCAGGAGGAAGGTCCTGTTTGGATGGGATGCAGGTATAACCCCCCTCTCATCTGGTTTCCTCTAGAAACTTACCAGAGGGATTATCAAATTAATAAAAAGAGACAGGACGCCGCTTTTGACAAAATCAAAAGAAACAATGGTTTGAGGAGACCTGGTGAACCAACTTTTCCTCCCTACAATATAAATTATTTACATGTAAGATTTCATCTTGCATGAGGACATGCAAGAATGTAAGCTGGGGGGTATGTTGGGTTACGAAAAAGGTATAAATATCTTCCTTTTTTCCACAGTTCATGATATGATTTTGATTGATTCTTCAGATAGTTAGGGATAAATAGGAAAGAACATGATTAATATGTCTCTTAGGGTTGTTATTGAAGTTTTATTAAATATATTCTAAATTACGATTGGAATGGTTTGATTTTGTTGCAGAATTGGATAAATAACTGTCAAAGATAACCAAAGAGATCTTGTCTATGCGCAAGCTATTGGAGGTTGAAGACTTTTTAGGTGCACAGTTTTGAAGATAATGCATTTTCTATATTGTAACTTTATAATAGTAAAGCAATCCTGAGGATCTTTCAATCATTAGGATAGCTTTATTTACCTAGATTATTGTAATATATAACAGGGTAATAGATCAAGGAAAAAGGAGAAAAAATGCATTCAAGTATTTAGATTCATAATTGCTCTGCGCAAGTAGTTTTTGTAAATGTTTCACCAGCTATGGAATCAATGAAATTTTTGAGTGTTTCTACCATTTCTGTGTTGTGAGTTTCTCGTAGCAGTACTTCTGAAGACCAAGGGCCCAGTCTGAAGGAGCTACTGTCTCGTTCTGTAATTGTATTAGTTTGAAGTTTTATTTCTATTTTGTGATTCAGATCTCTTTTACAATAGCCAAGGATAAATGCACAAGTGTGTTAATGATTTTATGATTGTTTGCGTATATAAGACAAACATTTCCCTCAAGCAGGGATGATTTTAAGGATGGAAATTTATTTTAAAATGCAAAAACCTTGGCGAATATTACTAATCCTTCATATGTCAACTATTAATCTGTGGCGATATTTTTTTAAAAATATTCAAATTTATAAGTATTTTATATAGTTTTTATAAAATTTTGGCGATTTTTAAGGTAAAATAATTTTATCCTATAGAATTTGGGCGAATCATTTTTAAAATAACAAATCTTGTTTTTGGAAAAACCATGGAAAATTAGCCCATGAGCGAAATTTAGCCCCTAAAATCATCCCTGCCCTCAAGTATTAATGATTGTCATTGCGATTTCCGTTTCTGAAGTTGCTGCTTGACAGTTCCTCACATTTTCATCCGCGTTGTTCCTTTTTCTTAGATTTACGATTGTTGTTCCTTTCGGTTAAAGTTACAATAGTTTTTCCTTTCGATAAAAGTTACATTAGCTATCCCTTCCGACTAGATTACAATTGTTGTTTCTTTCTGTAGATAGAGTAATTCGTTATTTCCTTTCCAGTAATCATAATTCATAATTGATAGTTAATTATGCAGGTCCTTACTTAGATTCAATTACTGCTTTTTAGTTAAGAGAATTCAATAGATTGATTAGTTCCTTTCCACTTTATAGCATTTTAGTAATCAGATTTCAATTCCATTAGTTCTTAGAATCTTTGGTGAATGTTTGAGGAACTTTATTGTTAATGAACTCAGATTTGGTTTAGCTACACGATTTTAGGCTATCTGCATAGACTTTGCTGATATTCTTGAGATAAAAGATGAATCTCCAGGTTGATAAATTAATGTTAAACTAAGGTTGTTTTTAGGACATCTTTAGACACCAACACTATCCACACTACTACTAACACTCAAAACATTTACCATGTGTCCACGTTAGTAAATGAATGTTTTTGATGCCCTAACACCAACAAATTGTTTGATAACTTAATTGAAAACATACAAATAACTTTAAATGGTTTTAAATATAGAATATTTAATTGAAACAATTTACAAAGTTCATCATAAGATGTTTGATAACTCGATTGAGAAAGTGAAAATAACTTTAGACGTTTTAAAAATATATAATTCTTACTTAAAAGAAGGATATGAGGCAGCATAGTTATTGCCAAATTGGGTTATCTATTTAATTTATAAATAAGTGGCAACATTTAACATTAACTATGTACATGAGAATCCATAGGGAGGATATGCTATCGTGTTTTCCAATCTATTGGTGTTTGGGTAAATGACAATGGAAACTGATGCAGGTTGCTACAATTCGCAATGTTAAAGAAATGTTAGAGAAACCGAGAGGAAAATATTAGTCTTGGATAATTGGTTGTCATTGATGTCAACAGATATGATGGGTACATTTGATAAAGTATACAAGAAGACCCATAGGTGTGGTCATGAAACCTAAATTTCTTTGCGGAATAAGATATGAATGATAGTGTAAATATAGGTAACACACTCATAGATGACTAGTCCTCGTCATACCATTTCCAACAATAGGTAATCCGTCACGTAGTTCCTCACAGTTGAGGAGTTATGAGGTCATGAAGTTGGAAGCCCTGAAGAATGGTTAAGAAGACCCTAAACAGTTACAAGTCATTAATTAAAGGGTAAAGTGGTTGTAACAAGAAATCACAGGTTGCCCCTAAAGTTAAGGAAATAAGTTACCTTGAAAAGTTATAAATACACTTCAAGAAGCCTCTCGTTCTTACACACACAATTTTGTTTGATATAATCTATATGAGAAAGTGATCTATTGGCCAATATTAAATGATGAATATGAGGAAGTGAAGTATGAAGGAGAAAGTTTCAAGCTTGCATAGGAGAGCGAGGGTTTCTCAGAAACCCTAGTTTGGGTTTTGTACACACATGAATATTGAATTAAGTTTTATTCTCCTCATTATGGAGAACTAGAAATTCTTGTGCACGAGAAGATCCATAATCTCCTCCTATCCTTTTGTTCTTGTCAATGTTGATATCATCGACAATTTATAATGGGGATCCTCTTGTATGCACAAAAAATGGATCTTCAATAGTACATCAAAATGAGGCGCCTATTTGCATGCACAATCCCTATTATTATTATTGTTAAAGGTGCCACTAATGCATGTTGGCTCTCACATTCATCAAAGTTTATTCAACTCAGGCCCATGCTCTCAATAACTATGTGAGGTGATTTTTATGACCAACCCATCACATGCATCTGATGATTTGGATTTGGAACACTCAAACAAGAAATACAGGGTTCATGTAATACCCCTATTCCCCCCCAGATTGTAATTAATCATGATTGATTATTGTCATGAAATTATATAAACATTTTAAATGTATTAGTGTATGATTTAAAAATGTCAAAACTTGACTATGGGGGTGAAGCTTTGAAAGTACTAGCCATGATACCACTATCCCACATAAACAGTGTTGCAAGGTAGTATCTCATACTACAAAAATCAGCTTCTTCACAATTTGTTCAAAATGTGAACATAAGGACACTACAACCACTACACCCTCGGTCCAAGCACCTTCTATCCAACATAAGTAGGTTGGAAATATTGAAGAAAAGCATAAAGATTCATTTTACACAGAGGCATATCATATAGACATATTGGTTAAAAATTTCCAATCCTTCCAGCCATAGGTTCGTGACAACCTTCAACAAGCTAAGCAACGCAACTTCTCCAGCAAGGCAAGCAACTCATCAAGATACAGATTCACTAAATGCCTTCCTCTCTCCCCCAAGAACTCAACACAATGGAGAACATTACTTCCTAAGGAGGGAGGATTGATCTAGGTGGATATTAGTGTCCACCCACCTATTCCAATTGGCTCAAAACAGTCTTTTGACAACTTACTATTTTTAGCATTTTTTTGGTTCGTAAACTTCTGGTCCATTTTGAAGGCATAAATGAAGATTTTTCAGGATCGAGCACCTCAATGATAACCAAAGGTTTTGATTGAGCCCCAAAAATGAATCTCCTCGAGGATACCTTTCCAACGAGATATCGTGCACCCCAAACAAAGATCGTATGCCAAATTTACGCCCCTTGGAAGTTGATACACCAAACTACCGAAAACAGGGTCAACAAAATGGTTGGATTTTTATCTTCTGGGGTTAGGGTTTTGGATTTTCTTTATGTTAAAAATGCCTTCAGAGCCTCATTGTAACCATCTTTTTATGAATGTGAGTATTCATCACATCTCTTCTCAGAGATAAGATGCCACCATTCTAGTGAGTCTTTCACTTTATATTTCTACATTTTTGTACATTTCGCTCATTAATATAATTGTGTATTACTGTATCTCTTTGTTTATGGTTGCATATCTGATATATTTATGTTATATTATTGGATATCCAATATATATCTGTACATTTCTTTATTATATCTCCTCTCTCATTTCGTACCGAAAATAATCCGGATCATACTGTTTCCTACAACCCGAGATTGACCCCATGGGTTCCTTTTGATAGAATAAAGAGGATAGGTTGAGAAACTTCCCAATAAATTACATGCAATAGACACACAAGGAAAGAGAAGGGGATTCTAATCATTTGTAGTAGAAGAACTCAGATTATGGGTCGAAGAGAAAGACATGTAGAAAAAGAATGCTACAAGAAAATGTAGGGAGTGAGTGCAGAGAATTCCTTGGTGGTATCATGGCTTGGCATGTGGGTGGCTTGCTATCAAAGTGATAGAGAACACAAATCCTATGGTTGGGTTGAAAGGAATATACCCACATGCAATTCGTTGGTGATGGATTGTAATAGATACGTATACCTTACACTCTCTGTAAATGAATTAATATGATTGAGTGGGCACATGTATTTGTGTTTTAAAAGTCTATGTCGGGTTAATGGGCTTGACATTGTTCTGGCGAAAATCCTTTGTACTTATATGATTGATAAATGGAGAAAATTTCACGTGTATTGCACATATGAATAGGAAACCCTGTAATCATCTTGAATGATAGGAATACTTCATAATGAGGGGTCGGTGAAATGGAATCGTGCATATAAATTCAATAATGAACAATAACGTCTAAGAGGAATGGAATCCTGTAATAATGGCAGGTTGAAGGCCAGAGGAGGTTGATAGACCTTTGTGTTTGTTTCCCTATTTTTGATGCGAATGGCTATGGGCATCAGTTCCTCATCGTGTTCCAATTAGCAGGCTTAGTGCTTGTTGTGAAAGGGGGGTCGAAACCCTAGTGAAACCCTGGTTAATACTTGGTAGAATTTTCGATTTGGTTAAGTCCAAATTTCCACTGATAACCTAGAAATCCCTGCGGTTGAGACGAGGATGATCTTGGCTTTTGATATGGTCGGGTGAATAAATATCAGCCCTTCATTGCGAGAGGAATCATTGTTAGGAACAAAAGAATGTTGGGACTTGTGAAAATACCAACGACGATGAAAATCCTATGGTGGAATGAAGGTTGTCGATCGATCGAGAGTAAATTGAAGAGAATATGGATCGTTGATGTTAATCACATCTTCGTCGGAGATATAAAATTGGTTAATATAAGTGATGGTTCAAGAGGGCCAACGATGATAAAGGTCATGAGAAAGAACGAGAATAATTGATCGGTGTAGAGGATAGATGGAAACTCAGTCTTAGATCACCGTAGGTTTTTTTAAAGTGAGAAAATAGAACGATGACATTGTAATGACATGATATGTTAGTGTCGTCGCCATCATGGCTACAATATCGCCACGTTTCGACAGTTGATTGGGTTGAGGGGATATGGGTAATATCGTTGGGCATGGAGACCCTTGGGGCTTCACTTAAAAATGGTTATTGAAGGTGTTCATCCTATGTTGGAATACTTGTGTTGTCAAACAGGGTGAAGGGGATCCCGCTGCATTTTATTGTTGATAGTGGAAGCCAGAAGAACCTCAACTTAGTAGAGGTCGTCAAACAATTGGGATTATTGACAACACCACACCCACAACCATACAACATCAGGTGGTTTCACGAGGGATGATATCTTCATGTCAGCTAGTAGTGTTTATTGTCATACCACATCCATCCCTTCAAGGATGAGGTATTATGTGATGTTTCCCTGTTGGATGTTTGGGATGTTCTCTTGGGCTAGCCATATATGTGGAATTTCCATGCTATTTATGATTCTTGACCTTGTAGTGTCATTGTTACTATAGGGGGTCATATCTACAGGATACCAGAGGTCGTTTTGAATACTATCCCACCTAAACAATGCCGCAAGGTAGTATCTCATACTACAAAATTCACCTTCTTCACAATCTATTCAAAAGGTGAACATAAGGACACTACAACCACTGTAGCCTTGGTCGAAGCACCTTATATCCAACATAAGTAGGTAAGAAAGCTTGCAACAAAGTGTAAAGATTCCTTCTACACACATGCATATCATGTATCCAGATTGGTTAAAAATTTCCAACCCTTCCAACCATAGGTTCGTGACAACCTTCAATAAGCTAAGCAACACAACTTCTTTAGCAAGGAAAGAAACTCATCAAGATGCAGATTCAGTAAATGCTTTCCCCTCTCCCTCAAGCACTCAATGAAATGGATACCATTAATTCCTAATGAGGGAGGATTTATCCAGGTGGATCTCGGTGGCCACCCACCTATTCCAACTGGCTCAAAACAGTCTTTTGGCAACCTACTATTTTTAGCATTTTTTTGGTTCCTAAACTTCCGAGGGCCATTTTGAGGGCCTAAATGAATTTTTTTTGGGATAGAGCACCTCAAATATAATCAAAGGATTTTATTGATCCCCCAAAATGAATCTCCTCGACGATACCTTTCCAACGAGCTATCATTCACCCCAAACAGAGATCGTATGCCAAAATTATGCCCTCGGGAAGTTGATACACCAAACTACCCAAAACGAGGTCCACAAAAGTGTTCGCTTTTCATCTTCCGAGGTTAGGGTTTTGGATTTTATTTATGTTAAAAATTCCTTTAGATCCTCATTGTAATAATCTTCTTATGAATTTGATTATACGTCACATCTCTTCTCAGAGATAAGCTACCACCATTCTAGCGAGTCTTTCACTTTATATTTCTACAGTTTTGTACATTTCCCTCATTAATAGAAATTGTGTATTACTATATCTCCATGTTTATGGTTGCATATCTGATATGTTTCTGTTATATTATTGGATATATGAGATATATATATACATTTATTTATTATATCTCTGCTCTCATTTCTTGTCGAAAATAATCTGGATCATACAGTTTCCTACAGCCCGAGATTGACCCCATGGTTTCCTTATGATAGAAGAAAGAGGATAGGTTGAGAACCTTCCCAATAGATTACGTGAAAGAGATGCACAAGGAGAGAGTGGGGGATTCTAATCATTTGGAGTAGAAGAACTCGGATTATGGGCCAAAGAGAAATACCTATAGAAAAAGAATGTTACAAGAAAATGTAGGGAGTGAGTGTAGAGAATTCATTGCTAGTATCATGGCTTGGCACATGGGTGGCTTGCTATAAAAGTGATAGATCACGCAAATCCTATGGTTGGGTGGAAAGGCATACACCCACAGTTAGTTGGCTACTCACGTCTTGTAATATATAAGTATACCTTACACTCTCTGGAAATGAATTATTATGATTGACTAGGTACATGTATTTGTTTTTTAAATGTCTATGCCAGGTTAATGGGCTTGACATTTTTCCGACGAAAATCTGTTGTACTTAGATGATTGAGAAATGAAGGAAATTGAATGTGTATTGCACATCTGAATAGGAAAACCCTCTAATCATATTGAATGATAGGAATACTTCATAATGAGTGGTCGGTGAAAGGGAACCATGCATATAAATGAAGTAATGAACAATAATGTCCAAGAGGAATGGAATCTCGTAATAATGGCAGGTTGCAGGCCAGAGGAGGCCGATAGACCTTTGTGTTATTTTCCCTCTCTTTGATGTGAATGGATATGGGAATTGGTTCCTCATCATGTGCCAAGTAGCAGGCTTAGTGCTTGCTGCGAAAGAGGGGTCGAAACCCTAGTGAAACCCTGATGAAGACTTGGTAGAATTTTCAATTTGGTTAAGTCCAAATTTAGACTGATAAACTATAAATCCCTATGGTTGAGATGAGGATGATCATGGTTGTTGATCTAGTCAGGTGAATAAATATCAACCCTTCATCGAGAGAGGAATCGTCGTCGAGAATGACCAAATTTTGGGACTTGTGAAAAGACCAACGACGATGAAAATCCTATGTTGGAATGAAGGTCGTTGATCAGTCGAGAGTAAATTGAAGAGAATTTGGATCGTCGATGTTAATCATATCTTTGTCAGAGATAGAAAATTGGTTAATATAAGTGATGTCTCAAGAGGGCCGATGATGATAAATGTTGTGATAAAGAAAGAGAATCGTTGATCGGTGTAGAGGCTAGAAGGAAAACCAGTGTTAGATCACTGTAGGTTTTGTTCAAGTGAGGAAATAGAACGATGATGGCATAACGACGTGGTATGTCAACATCGTCGCCAACATGTCTACAAGATCGCCACGTTTCAACCACTGATTGGTCGAGGGGATATGAGTAGTCTTGTTGGGTGTGGAGAACCTTAGGGCTTCACTTAAAAATGTTGACCGTTGGATCTAAAGGTGGATATATCTATCCGTTCATCACTATGTAAATAATATACAATCTTTTTATTATAATTACAAAGTCAAAATAGTTTGACCCAAATGAATCAATTCCTCCTTTGGGCATGGAGTCATAAAATAAAGTTTTAAAAAACGTTTCAATCTTACTTAATCACTCTCCACGTGATGTTAATTAAAAATAAAATAAAACTCTAGAGGAAGATATTAAAATAAAAACAAAGTGGACAAAACACATTAACAATCATTTCAGTTGACCATTTCTATACAATTATAATCCCATTTGTTTTTCCTTATTTATGTATTCTTTTCCTCTCCTCTATTTATTTGTTTTGGGCATATTCTGAATGACACACATTATTTGCTCGCCTGTTCCTGACCAAACATTTAAAAGGGAGAGAAATTGAAACATCAAACAAGGAGAGAAAAGTTAGTGAAATTGAAGGATTTTGAGGGACGATGGATTTTTAGAAATTGAGAAACTTCGTGGTGAGAGCGTCCTCTTTGATCAATATCCAATATAGATTCTCCTGATTTATGTCTAATATTTATCATCTCGTTCATATACTGGTCCTCTGAACTTGGCTTCTGAAACTCATTTATCCCTCATATATACTGGTCCTCTGAACTTGGTTGTCCCTGGTGGAGTTTTTGTAGCTAAACTCATATACCAATCCAGTGCGCTATACCTTAGTGAAATCACTAATTGTGCTAGTTTAATTTCCTCATATGTGATCTGTTTCACTTCCCATATCTTTTCACAGATAAACAAATGCTTCTCCGGGTCCTCCAATGCTTCTCCTTTGAATTTTGGTAACCTGATGGTGGGATCGTGTCCTGCCATCTTGAATGTTGAACTACTACCTCCGCGCGGTGTAGATACTTGACTAATGCTTCCTGAACTGGCTCCTCCAGTTGTTTTTTCTTGTGTATATGTACTTCCTATTGTCTCCCTTCTCTTGAAATTTAGTTGTCTAAACGGTGGTGTCCTTTTTGGTGTGTTAGTTGTACATGGGTTGATGGGTTCCACACTGACATTAATATGGATGGGATTTTTTCCTTCTATTCCCTCTCTTGGACCTCTCGTCTTCCTCTCATATGTTGCGTGTAGGAAATCCTCAATATTCTCCTCTACGTCCTCTTCATCACTTCCCAAGCCTTCCCTCGCGGCTACAACTCTCTTCTTTGTGTTTACCTTGTATTGGTAGGGTACTCCACTGCACGTCTTTCTAGTTGTTGCCATGATCCGCTTGATCTATTCGTCATCCATCATGATTTGGTCCAAGGCTTCCTCCTTCTTTCCTTTATCCACTTCTCCTTCCATTTCTCATTTTTCTGTCAGTGCTTCCCCGCTTTCCCCATGCACGCAGGGAAGTTTAACTATCTGATTCCATTGTCATTACACCTTTGTTATAGATAAATATCTTAATAGAAGTATATAGTGGCCGAATATACCTTCCTCGATGCCCACATAGAAACTCTTTCTCTGTTGCGGTATACGATTCCGCGGTATCTACTACAAATTCTGTTATAAAAAATGCTACAATACAGTCGAGCCAAAAATCTACTGCGCGGGTGAATTTGTTATTCACCTGCTGTAACTCTATGATATGACCTGAGGTCCACTCTAACTATCAGATCTAGTTTGTTACATGGTTATCCTTCAACCTCTATATCTACTCCTACAATAAGTGTGGAAAATCACAGACAAAGACTTCATGCAGTTCAATAAACACATACTTCTCAAGGTATTTGCGTAGTGTTATTCTAGGGGTTCTGTTATCTTTATGCGCAAACTCTAGATCCTTTGTCTTCAACCAGCTTTCAATCTCTGATTTTGTGGGATTCCATGGTCTCAACATCCAATTCTAGTGGTGCATTATTCTCACCTTCTTATCATCTTATTTGATATTCTTTTGATCCGCCTGCCACAGATCTTACCCTCTTTTAACAAATCTTCAATAGATCCCATCTACTCAATCTTATGTAGTTCCAACCAGAAACGAAACCATTTGTTGTTTTTATTATCTCTGAGTTATGCCTTTAACATGATTGACCCAGGTTCAAGTCTTCTGGGGTTCCAACAAATCCTCTGAAACTATCGGCCCTCTTGGTAAACCAGAAGGCAACACAACACACAGAGTGCACTATGCAGTCTCACCCGAGATAGTCTTAATGGGTGACTGCAATACTCAAGTGTTTGCAGTGCAGGATTGAATGGAGATCTGAGAAGTGTGCATTGAGAGTTCTATCTAACTTATTAAATCATTATACTATCATTCCCAATTATGCATGTATTGTAATCAACTCATTAACTCATTCATTCATCATGCTAACATCTACTTATAAACAGTAAAGAGACACAAACATTCAATCACATAACACATGTTTTGTCATGGTTCACCCCCTCTTGGACTATGTCCACAAAGATCTGGCTCTCAAGCTCTTCTATTATGGAAGTTCCAAAACTACAGTGTCACGCTCTTTACAACTCATTCTCAGTTGGGTAAAGATCTAATACGAGGTGGACTAGATCATACCAGGCTCCTCAACTTGTGATCTAACCCTCGACATCCACCCTTCTAGCCCTCTCTAACTCAACAACTTACAAAATTAGGTCATATGACCGAGTATTACAAACTAGTTATCAAAACATGACTCCTTCCTTCGTGGTCTCTTTTCCTCTTCTCTCTATCCTCCTACTGCCTCCCCTAGGTATATATATATATACATTTCTGGCTCATCTGTCATTACAATGTATTACAAAAACCCTAACCCTAACTTCATTAGGTCTTCCATGAATGCGCGCGTGTTGCTCTTCCTTCCAGCGGTCTCTTTCCTCGTGCATGAATTTCTTCCTAAAATAGACTTTCTTTCCAATATGGCCTGCTTCCAACATACTTATATGATTGAGAAATGGAGGAAATTGCATGTGTATTGCACATCTGAATAAGAAAACCCCGTAATCGTCTCAAATGATAGGAATACTTCATAATGAGTGGTCGGTGAAAGTGGATCGTGCATATAAATTAAGTAATGAACAATAACATCCAAGAGGAATGAAATCCTATAATAATGGCAGGTTGAAGGACAAAGGAGGCTGATAGACCTTTGTGTTATTTTCCCTCTATTTGATGTGAATGGCTATGGGATTTGGTTCCTCATTGTGTGCCAAGTAACAGGCTTAGTGCTTTCTACGAAAGGGGGGTTGAAACCCTAGTGAAACCTTGGTGAAGACTTGGTAGAATTTTCTATTTGGTTAAGTCCAAATTCGAATTGATAACCTATAAATCCCCGCGGTTGAGACGAGGATGATCTTGGTCGTTGATCTAGACGAGTGAATAAATCTCAGTCCTTCATCGAGAGAAGAATCGTCATCGGGAATGAATGAATGTTGGGACTTATGAAAAGACCAACAACGACGAAAATCCTATGGTGGAATGAAGGTCGTCGATTGGTCAAGAGTAAATTGAAGAGAATTTGGATCGTTGATGTTAATCACATTTTCGTTGGAGATAAAAAATTGGTTAATATAAGTGATGGTTCAAGAGGGCCAGCGACAATAAAGGTCATGAGAAAAAATGAGAATCATTGATTGGTGTAGAGGCTATATGGAAACCCAGTCATAGATCACCATAGGTTTTGTTCAAGTGAGGAAAGACAACGATGATGTCGTAAGGATGTGGTATGTTAGCATCACTGCCAACATGTCTACGAGATTGCCATGTTTCGACCATTGATTGGTCAAAGGGATATGGGTAGTCTCCTTGGGCATGGAGACCCTTGGCGCTTCACTTAAAAACCTTGACCATTAAATCTAAAGGTGGATAGATCTATCCGTTCATCACTATAGAAATACTATACAATTTTTTTATTATAACTACAAAGTCAAAATAATTTGACCCAAATGAATCAATTTGGGAATGGACTCATAAAATGAAGTTTTAAAAAACGTTTCAATATCGGGTAAGCACTCTCCACACGATGTTAATGAAAAATAAAATAAAACTCCACATGAATATATTAAAATAAATACAAAGTGGACAAAATACATTAACAATTATTTCAGCCAACCATTTCTAAACGATTATAATCCCATTTGTTTGTCCTTGTTTATTTATTATTTTCCTCTATTTATTTGTTTTCTACATCTTCCAAATGACACATTATTGGCTCGCCTGTTCCTAGGAAGAGAAATTGAAACATCGAACACGGAGAGAAAAGTTAGTGAAACTGTGAGTGAAAAGTTAGTGAAATTGACGGATTTTGCGGGCGATGGCTTTTTCGAAATTGAGAAACTTGGCAGTGAAAGGGTCCTCCCTGATCATAGAGTGCAGCTTATTACAATCCCGTCGGCATTCAAGCACGAAATACTTCAGGCAAGTTCCGTGAATTTCTCTGAAAGATGAATTTGCAGGACGGCGAGAGTATTGTGAGGTCGCTCAATTTGCATCTTCATCCAATGAATCACTTGGACCATCTTCCAGTATCAACGTGAAAGGAGAAAAGAATAAGTACACCTCATACGAATTTATTGAATCATTGTATCATCTCACTGAGCATACCGCTCCTTTCAAAATACCCAACATTAAAGTGGCCTATTCTCATTTCTGCGCGGGAGAGATGCTCGGAGATATTTTTTATGAGTTAAAACGTATGAGGAAAATGGGGTTGAAGGGCATTCTCAATTACAGCGTAGAAGACGTAGAAGACAACGCTGCTTGTGACGCCACTCTTAAACATTTTCTCAGCATCGTATCTTCAATCTCTCTGTTTCCACCTCAATCGATAAGTAGTATTTTTCAATAGTGACTCGTTTATTTCCTTCCATCTCACTGATCTCTCTTTGCATACTTAAATATTGGTGTAACAGGTAAAATTTGTGTCCCTGAAATTGTCGGCCATATATACTCCAGAGATGCTAGAGAGAGTCAGTCATTTGCTAAGGTGGCAGCACCGCCACCCTGACTTCAATCTGCCATGGAAGGAAGAAGTTCTACCACTTATAGCCCCATCTAGCCCTGATCACTACACCACCTCTGCGCCTAAGCTGTTGAGTCCCAGGGATGAAAACGATTTAAATTTGAAGAAGGAAAATAGAGGGAACCTCATAGCGTTGCAGTTACGGAGAAGTTCAAGGACAATGACATCAATGCCATGAGTATCATAGTGGACTCTGTAAAAGACAACTTGATACCCGACATATCTCATCCTGACTCATCTAAGAAGATGTATGATTCCCTAACTAATCTCTTCTCATCAGAAACATTGGACAAGTAATGAATATGAAGAATGAGCTACCTGACATGAATGATTATGAAATCATAACATCATACTTTGTCAGAATCTCTCAGTTAAAAGATCAACTACAAGCTATTGAAGAAATCATTTCAAGGAACTAGTAAATATAGTACTCAAAAGCCTTCCCAAGACATGGGATGCATTTGCCGCAAGAATGAACACAAGAAAGGAGTATCTCATATTTGAAGAACTTTGGACTTGTTTTGCACAAGAAGAATCATGGGTTAGCACAAAAGACAAATCCCAAAAGAAATATGATGATCAAGCCTTCGCAACAAAATTCAATAATTTTAAGAATAAGAGGAAGTTTGGCTTAAGGAAGGAAATAAGTGAAGCATTAGTTGTCGAAGAAAGAGAACCCTCAAAGAAGGCACGGAGGATAAAACAAACTTCTTCTTCCAAGTCAAGGTAAAAATATTCTTCAAAGTTCTTGTACATACCATGTTTACATAGTTTTTGTACATATTTTTCATATCTATTTCTTAGAAGATAAGATGTTCAAGTGAAACAATACCCATGGAAGAATAACAATATAAAGATTGCTATCACGATGACCACAAGTCAAGAAGTACACATGAAAAGATTTACATTGACAACCCTTGGTAACAATTATTTTGGAAGCTATTATATAAGTAACAATTTCTAGATAAGCCGAAATCAGAATCAAACTTGAAGAGACCCTGAAGAAGTCAAAACAGAAAGAAGTCAACAATCAAGAGGAAATTAGAAAAATATTTGTGACACTTTCCAGAAGGAAATAAGGATGCAGACAGAAGCATGGACTCACTTAGATGGATGGATTTGATTACAAAATTCCAAAAGAAGAGCATGCATTCATGCATAAAGCAATGATTAGGAGGGAGCTAATCCTAAATGATATGACCCATTGAGGATTATGAAGTATCTTTCCATGTTCCAATTGAAAGTAGCAGCCATGATAAGCACCACATATTCAGTTTAACTCTAGAAGAAGTCTTCTTCGAAAAGAAGCCTTAAAGTATCCTTGGTTGTCCATCTACATCCATGATTCTATGGTGAAAGGAAGAAGTTGTAATATTCAGGGCATATAGAAGAACCCATGGACCCAAGAGCTACAGAGAGACATGAGGAAGAACATGGAGATTCCAAGAAGAAAAGAAAAACAATAACAACCAGTTATTATGCTGAGAATCACAACACTACCAACTTGGTTTGAACCCACTAAGAAGCAATCAAGCAGAATAAATGGAAGTTATGATAAAGAACAATGTATGTAAGAAAATGTGAAAAATACTTATGAATGGAAGCATTGCAAGATTCAGAGTTTCTTCCAGAAGGAGGGAGAAGACTATGACAACAACATGTTCCAGTAAACCAGATATACCTTTTGCAGTATCCATGGATTGGAATTTACATGTAAAAGACCGTTCTTCCCAATAAAGCAAGTGAGAAAGAATCTTATACCAGAAAGAGACCCGTGTATGCATATAAAAGAAGACCTTGTATGGATTCAAACAACTTGATGCATAGTATCTCATATACAATAGAAGTGTGGTGAAAACTTTCTATGACAGAGATAGTGTATCAGAATAGTTACTCATAAAGTCAAGGATGATGGATTGCTAATCCATGGTAAACTCTCATGATGACTGAAGAAGTTCTACTTCAATATGTTTCAGTTTGATCCTTTCTACAATGTTATGAGCTAGCAGGAAACATAAGTGTTGAATTTGACCATGATATATTGTAATGATCAGAGATATATGAAGCCTTCAGAGAAAACCAGTGTTCCATGATAGACTAAAGTACATTGAAATCAAGAATTATATCCTCTTTGATGAAGTCCATAAAAGATAAGTGGTTCTCCAATATATCTCCAAATATGAGAAGAAATAAGATATTTTGGTAAAGCCTCTACCCAAGATGAAACATTTGTGTACTCAAGTAACAATTTGGGGCTCGTGGAGACGAATTCTTTATTGAGAAAGGAAGAGATTACTCCCGGGTTGGGAGGGAGCACTTATATGTTATTGTTTTATGGACAGTCATTTTGCAGTTTGAAAAATGGTCCAGGATGAGCAGTTCCTTTCCATTTCGGAAAGTGTTTTGAGATTTTTGACGGACATGCATTTTCCAGTTTGGAAAATGGTCCATATTGGACAATGATTTTCGTAATGAAAATGGTCTGATAGATTGTTGATGTACCATAGAGAGTGATTCCTGTTCTGGCAAGTGTGGGGGAATGGTCTAAGACAGTCATTCTTTTGGGCAGTCACTCTGAGTAGTGGTCAAATATAATGGTCTGCCTCATCGGGCAGTCGTTCTTTTGAAGTTCACAGTTGTGAGCAGTTTCGAAGAATGGTTCGTTTTGGAAGTTGGTGTAGGAAAGTCATTTCCATTAGGAAATGGTCCAGACAATCATTCTCTAGGGTAGATTCATTCTATCCAGGTTGCATTATGATTAGTGCTGGAGGAATGGACCAGTTAGGTGTCTGGTCCAGGTTTAATAATCGGGGATATGCATTCCCTAGGGAATTCATTCATTCCCTCCAGGTTGCACTATGATTCGTGTCAGAGGAATGGCCCAGTTAGGTGAATGGTCCAGGCTTAGAAATCAACAACAATTATTCTTCTATTCTTGAAAAGAGTAGTCCAGATAGCCCATGGCTTATTCTTTACCTCCTAATGGAAGATACTCTTCCTGATATCACATATGTCAGTGGAAGAATGGCCCAGATGAATCAGTTTGTATCATGATATTGTTATGTAGGTTGATATGATTATTGTGGAGGCTGTATGCCTCTGGACAGTAGTTGTATGCCACTGTGGTGGATGTGTTCCACTGGTTGTGACTATGTGTCACTGGTTAAATAGTCGTGTGATAATTGGTGTGGTTGTATACATCTGGATAATAGTTGTGTACTACTATGGATAGACACAGTTGTGTTCTATTGAATAGAATTGTTCTAATTTCCATGAAGACTATCAGTAGTGTTGGAAATGATTACTAGCTATATGGATAGTTAGTGTGTTGGTGGACATATATTCTCCAGGCGGAAAATGGTCAAGGACAATTACTCTTCTAGGACATATGTTTGAATTAGTAGAATAGTCCTTGTAGCCCATGGCGTGGCTTCCAACATCTGTTGGAACAATTGTTCTTCTAGGACATATATCTTGATTAGAAGAATAGTTCTTGTATCACTCTGTGGAGTGAGTGACTTATTCAATACCATGCCTGATTACTCAGATGGAGTATGGATTCGAGAAATGATGCAGTTGATGCTATTAGATGATAATGATAGTGATGATGGTGCTCATGATTTGATCATGAGATAGCCTCTGTGGCTATGATGATGCTTCCAGTTGAATGGCATGTTTGTGCTCAAGACCATTTTTTTCATTACCGCCCTATCTAGGAGGGAGTGTTGATATTATGGTAGCTATGGGAGGTATTAACCTCCACGTGTAACCCTAAAAAGAATAGAATATTGTGGAAAGCAAGAAGAAACCCTAAATCCTTGGACATAACCCTAGAAAACAAGTCGACTAAAGAAAATAATTAATGTTTAGTCTTTAGCCTCGAGAAAGAGAAGTCAGCCCAGACAACTAAGAAAGAGTAGTATAAATAGAGGATGTTCGAGCTCATTTGTACACACACATCTCACAACTGTATAAATTCAGTAACTTCGCAAGTTTGGAGAGTAGTTGTAGCTGCAGCTACTGCAACTAGTATTTTCGGTCTTAGGCTTGGACTCTCTCTTGGTTATAGTTTGGAATTTTTGCTTAGTACGCTAGCTCTGGAGAGTGGTACGCTACCTTGATTGGATTTTGGATCTAGGGTTTTCTTCCAGAATTATTCTCTCTTTCAAGGTTAAGGTGCTTGGGGGTGGCTTTGTCCTATGGTTGGGTGACAATATTTCTATATTTTCTATGGTTAAACGTGCACACCTATTATTTATAACAGGTTATGGGCCAACACTATATTATGATAGGCTAACCACTGGAATATAGATTGAGAGGATTTTGTTAGTTACAGTTGTAGTTGCAGTCAAAGTTTTTGCTGCAACAATGAAACCCTAACCCTCATGTTGAGGCACCTTAAGTGAATAGATTGACCTAATTTCTGGATATCCTAGTGTGAAAAAGGAGATAAGTTTGTTTTCATGTCTTAAACAAATTGATTTGGATTTATGTGAGCATTGTGCTTATGGAAAACATAAGAGATTCATATTTCTCAGAGTCGGAAAGAAAAGAAGAGTGAAAGGTTAGAGATTTTGCATATAGATGTGAGTGGACCAACTCAGGTATAATCTCTTGGTGGCTCTCGTTATTATGTTACTTTTATTGATGATGCAACTAAGAAAAATTGGGTTTATTTCATTCGACAAAAATCATATGTTTTTGATACTTTAAAAAAATGGAAATATTTGGTTGAGAATGAGACATGAAAAAGGTTGAAGTGTCTCAGATCAGACAATGGAGGTGAATATTGCAGAAAGGAGTTTGATGATTACTATTCATACCATGGGATTCATAGAGAGAAGATAGTTCTAGGGACACCACAAGAAAATGGTGTGCTAGAAAGGATGAATAGGACAATCATGGAGTGTGCAAAGAGTATGAGATTGCATGTTGGTTTTCCCTTACAGTTCTGGGCAGATGTTGTAGATATTTTTCTTTACTTAATAAACAGAGGAACTTCAAGCTCTTGTGAATCATTTGTCCATATTGATAAAGAAAATAGAACAAAGTTTGAGGCAAAATCCAAGAAGTGTACCTTTATTGGATACTGTGTTAATGATTTTGGTTATCGCTTATGGGATTATGAAAATAAAAAAAATCATTAGGAGTATAGATTTCATATTCAATGAGAAGGTCATGTACAAAGATCAGTTGCAAGAAAAGAAATGGGAAAAAGAAAAACTAGAATACACAGTGCTTGATGAGATTACTGAAAAAGAAATTCCAAAGGTACCAGAAAATAAAAATGTACAACAATAGGGTCAAAATGTATCACAAATTCTTGCAAGTGTTGTTATAAGATCTACCAGGTTAAGTAGACCACTGAATGATACGCTCATTCATTGTATTATTTATTATTGACTGATTCTGGTGAACCAAACTATTATGAAGAGGCAATGCAAGTAGACACTAAAAATAAGTGGGAGCAAGGAATGAAAGAGGAAATGGATTCCCTGTTAAATAACCAGACTTGGGATTTGGTTCAGTTGCCTGAATAAAAAATAGCATTACAGAATAAATGGGTTTACAAGTTGAAGGAAGACGATGGAGGAAAAAAGTGGTACAAGTCTAGACTTGTTGTAAAGGGGTTTTCACAAAACAAAGGTATAGATTTTGATGAAATATTTTCTCTTGTTGTTAAAATGACTTCAATTAGTACTATTTTAAGTCTTGTGGTAGTAGAAGATTTGCATCTTGAACAGTTACATGCAAAAACATTTTTTCTCCATGGGGATTTGGAGGAAGAGACTTATATGGAGCAACCACAGGGGTAGGAGGTCAAAGAAAAGGATAATTTGGTATGCAAGTTGAAGAAGAGCTTGTATGGCCTAAAGAAATCTCCAAGGCAGTGGTATTTGAAGTTTGATAGGTTTATGATAGAATAAGGTTATAGTAGATGTCATTTTGATCACTATGTTTATTTTAAAAGGCTATAAAATGGAAGCTATATTATATTGCTATTGTATATGGCTATAAAATGGAAGCTATATTGTATGTTTATATTGCTATATTATATTGCTATTATATTGCTACTGTGCTTAAACAATTATCCTTATTTTAAACTCTTTACAGAGCACTCAATGACAATCACAATAATCCAGGGAGGTAAGCAATAGAACATTCAAAATCAATCACACACATGAAATATACAGAGACAGATATTTCCTAAGGAAACCCATAAAGGGTAAAAAATTCTTCTTCTTGATATGATAAGTAATTTTTATTTTTTGTACATTATCATTCTTATGAGCACCAACTCATTGTGAGGCTACCACCTCTGTTCTGCAAGTTGCAACTTGTTGAGAGAACCAACTCTCTGGTTTCTCTAGTACCCACTAGAAGGAAGCACCAACTCCCTGGTTTCTCTAGCACCCACTATAAGGAAGCACCAACTCCCTAGTTTCTCTAGAACCCACTAGAAGGAAGCACCAATTCCCTAAGTGTTCCAACACCAAATGGATGGAAGCACCAACTTCCAATCACACAGGAACTGACCTTTATAACAGAGAACAACAATTCTCCCTTGCACCACCCTACCACCCTGTTTTTTTCTGGTTGTAACTAGATGGAAGCTACAACTCCCCGTGTTCAAGCACCCACTTGAAACTTTGAGGACACCAATCCTCCCTAGCACCTCCCAACCACCTTGAAATATAAATATTTTCCTTTTACAACTTTATCACAGTGATACAACATTTATCTATGGCTTACCAGTCTCATCATTGTTTTTCTACACTGCTATGCTCTGCCTACATCAGTGTCTTTCTCCTCGTTTCTGTTGCACTTTCTGTTCTTCTCTCAGATATTCATTTTTGTTCCTTTCTTCTTCTGCACTTCATCTCCTTCACACCACATGATTCTACCCGCATGAATCACGCTCAACTGTCATTCTATCTCTTCTTTGTTTTTTGTTTTTTTTACACTCTCTATGCACCTTTTGCATGCTTTATGCGCAATGCCTATGCATGCTCTTTAAAGTGTCACTGTTATTCCCTACAGGTTCTTCACTGTAGCTCTTCCTCACTCCTACATAGCTCAATAGAGAAATCACTTCACTTCACTCTTCTGCATGCTTTTCTCACGACGAGTCATCTTCTGATCATCATGGAAACTCTTCATCCTCCCTGGTAGTTAGCTCCATGCGTTCATCATAACTGAGCATTATGATGAGATTATTTTCCTTCTCTGGTAGTGCGACTCTTCATCTAATTTCTCACAGTCGATATTATCCTCTCTGTTGTAGTTACATATTTTGACACTTTTCAATCTGTCAATTGTCTCTATGATAGTCTTCATTCCACTGGCATTTACCTTGAGACTCTTCAGCTTCTCTGGAGATCACCCTCCATCTCCTAGAGTTCTCTGGTTGATGCAATCATTTCATTATGGTAGTTACAACCATTCAATTATGGATTCTTTGGATTATATCCCCTTCCTTCGCGTGACCACCGACGGTGACCAAGCGCTTATTCAAAAGGTGCTTCCCGATTTATGTCTAGTGAGCGCTAGCTCCATTTCATGATATGACCTTGGGCTATGAGCTTCATGTGACCAAGCGATTGTAGATGAGTCCAAAGGTGGTTTAGACCAAACTACTTTTCACCCCACAATTCACCATGAGCCTCCACACATCCTTTATCCAAAGCCATGGTTTCGATTGCAGCCCGCTTACAAAAAATTAAGGCTCGAGCATGTTCTGGCCTCACAATGAAGCACGACCATCGATCTCATGATCTTGACAATTCTCTTGAATGGACGGTTCAGATATTTCCTCTCAATTCCATGGACCATATCTTCCCTTCCTCCATCAACGACTGAGGTTTCCTTCGTGATCCGGACTCCGGGAGTTTCAACTCTCAAATCCTGTTGTTGTGGATTGGATATCTTCCAGAATGGAAGATCTACTGACATCTGTCCTCTTCAAACAACGGTTCTTCCTTCTTTCCTTTATCCAACCATGATCCTTAGTCTCAACAATCAGTTGACATGTGTCCCTCCAAACCAACAGACGAGATCAATTTCGTCTTTCAGAATTCAGGAGTTTTGATTCTCAAACTTTGCTTGCTCCCAGAGAATTTCACTTGGAGTCCACGATCCAACAACATGCGTCCCCCTCGGATCAATGGTCGATATCTCCTTTGGGTCTCCAGACTTCGGATATTTCAATTCTCAACCACCGCTTGCTTAGAACTCTTTCAGCCAGAGTCCATAGATTCCTGCCATGTGTCCTCCTTGAATCAATGGTCCTCGTTCACTTCAGGATTTCGGCGCTTCGGAAATATCAAACCTTTCTCCTTCGTGTTTTCCCGGAGATGACAATCTATTGACGTGTGTCCTCTTTAATCCAATGACTATCCTCCGCTCCAGGACTTTGGCCTTCGGCAATATCAAACCTTTCTCCTTCTCTTTTTCCCAAAGAAGTTTCGCCCGGATTTCATGATCCATTGACACGTATCTTGCTATGCGATCAATGATCGATAATACACCCGAAGTGATCTTCAGATCGCATGAATCCTATCTACTTCGGGTCTTCAACATTTAGGACTTCAGGTATTTGGTTGAGTACTGGTGGTAAAACTCCCGAAGCAAAACTACCGGAGTGATGTAACTCTTGCATCACTCGATGACATGTCATGAGTTGAGAAGCTACCATGTTTCCTTGCTGACGTAGTCTACCACCTGTCCTTAAGGACAAGATTTGTTGACATAATCTGATGACGTATATTTCCATGATCTATTGGTCATTGTATGATCTCCAGATCTGATGGTTGATGGAACTTTGCATTTCGGGGATTTCAAATCTCAAACTTTCCTAAGTGTAAACCCCTCGCATATATATATCCAAAGTGAATGTTTTTCATTTGATTAGGATCATGGATCGACGGATCGATCTTTATGCGATGCGAATTTTCTGGCTTATCCTGTCCTTCCACTTCAAACTGATTTGACGACTATCATTTACTCTGGCTCTCCATCTCTCATGACTTCAGGTTTTTCAAGTCTCAAACTGAAAAATTCCCAAAGTGATTTTCTCCGGAGTTGAGGATCATGTGCCACCTGTCAGTCTTGATGATGTATAGTCCCTGTTTACTTTGGGACTTTGGGACTTTGACAAGTCCGCTCTCCTATGCTCATCAAAGGCTTAACCTTCTTGCATTTATTTCTGGATCCAACGACTATTGATCCTCGGTGCTCAGATCCAATGGATCAGATATGTACATCTCCTCTGAACTCCCTATGTTCACTAGACACTATTCTAATGGTCATCGGGTGTTCGGGATTGGTGAGGCTTATTAACCTGATCTTACCTTTGATCCTTTTGTGAGCCATGAAATTTGATCCTTATACGAGCCTTGATGTATGGGATCTCATCTGCACATATTAGAATGCTATATCTCCTGAGCTTTGGAAAACATTTCCCTCAGCCCCAGTGCACACTTGCTCTCTGCGTGCAACTCTACACTATCTGCATGCAACTTTGATCGATCTCTTTTGAGCATCTCAAGCTTGCTCATCTGTGTCTTCCCAAAATACTTCTGGTGCCAACCTGGCACATTCTGCCTTTCTCAACTTTTTGTCTCTCGATCTTTGTTTCTCTGTTGTTCTTTTCTGTAAACATGCCATCATCGTTGTCATTATTGCCATGCACATTCTGCCTGTAAACCTGCCAACATCATTGTTGTTCTTGCCATCAATGACAAGCACACCCTTCCTATAAACATGCTAAAAATACCCCCCTTTGGCATTGATGGCAACCTTGAATGGATGCATTGTTCTACTTAGATATCCAACTGTAGCATCCGAGATATCTAACTGTAGCATCCATACCACTCCTTTTCTCTCCCCTTTGACATCAATGCCAAAGAAAACATGCTCCTCCTGATATGTTGCAATACTTGTTGGAGGTATCAGATATTCAACCAATACATACTCCCCCTGACAGGATGGACCTTCTTATTTGAGTTCTTCAGAGTGTTTGTATCTAACTCACTGTCTTCTCCTTCTGATTCTTAGACCTATTCATCTTTAGCTTCAGCCGTGTCCTCTGTAGCAGACTCAATTTTTCTCACCTCTCTTACTGGGACTCATTCATCAACCTTTTCTTGTCATAACTAAATGACTCCCCCTGTCACTCTTCTCTGATCTTCTATTACAACAATTTCATTTTTATTCCATGATGCCTACAATCCAAGACTTTTATGACCATATGCATCACAAGAAAAAACCATTACAAACACTCTCATACCTACTTTCCCTTTTTACAAATGAAGGACCTATGTTATACTTCTAAGGAGTACTGATTTCTTCCTTGTTGTATCCAAGACTGGATTTTTCATTTGGTGATCTCTGACTATCCAAGATCTCATCCAATGTCATGGAGCTATTTAGGAACTTGATTTGGGTGTTTGACTTCTCAACCTTCCCAACTTCTGCTTCCGGCTTATGACATGATTCTTCTTCTACTTCTTCTTTTCTTGCATGGGAGGATTCAATATCAACATCATTATCTGTCCTTATTCCTTTAGCCACCACTTGTCCTAAGTTTACATTTTTCACCTTACAATCTTTGGACATGAACACCTCTTCACATCCTCTGTCACACATTTGACTTGTACTTAGCAAATTATGTTTCAGACCATCTACAAGCAGAACATCTTGAGCATTTCCTTTTCCATTACTCAAACTCACCATCCCTTTACCCTTGATTTTACCTGGTTCATCATTTTCAAAGATCACATTTCCTATTTTTCTTTTACTTATAGGCAGAATCTTATCCTTGTCTCCAGCCATGTGCTTGGAACATTCACTATCTATATTCCAGGAGTCCTTTTGTTTTTGAGTTGAAATTATTCGACCACATTTTTCACTATCTTTATTTTTCCATGTGTTGGCCTTTCTAGCTAAGAGATTTATCCTTGGATCTACTTTGTAATTCTTCATATGGAATTTTGCAGCTTTGTGGCCGAAGTTATGACAGTTATAACATTCAATATCATTGTTCAATAGTTCAAAGTGATTGTTGAAGTGTTGTCTACTCATTGACTATTTATTATTTCTTGACCTCCTTAGTTGCATGTCTCTAAACTTAATTTGAAAATTTGCAATCTATGGTAGTTTTTTACTTGGCTGTCTGTTGTGGAAGATATTTATTCCTTGCGTGTCTTGATTTCTCATGTCTAAATATTAAGGAACAATTTACAACTTTGTGGCCAAAGTTAGAACAATAGAAACAATATCCATAGAAAAAATCTTTGTACCTGGAAAATGGTTGTCTTCTTTGAGCAGGTTGATTTCTTCCATGATGATGATTTCCTTGAGCAAAGGGTGTATTATTTATTTGTTCTACAAATTTAGTTCTGGCACCTTTTCCTTTACTCCTCCTGGGCAGTTGATTCTTTTCTTTTGTTTCTGCAGGTTTGTTGTTGTCATTGGTTGTAGATTTGACAAATTTGATGGGTTATTTGTTGCTTGGTTGACCACTACTTGATCCCTCTTCATAACGCAAACTAGTTTTCAACTTTGGATTCCTTTGCTGATTCAAAATGGTGGCTAATCCTTCTGAGGCTTTGATACTTGGCAGATTCTAATGATACAATGATTGAAACTTCTCCAACTCTTTCCTAGTTTTCACTACTTCTTCTTCCAGAGCTTCACATCTTTCCTTCTTTTCTGATAATTTATGTTTTAGAATGTCTTCGATTTTATTTTCCATTTATAATTCCACTTTTACTAGGGAAAAGTCTTCATCATGTTTTTTACTACCTTTCTTGAACTGCATCAACAATTGTTTTTTCTTTCTCTTCTTAAGTCTGAGTCTATCAATCTCTTCCAAAGAGTTGATTGGCTCTCCTTCCAAGTCAACCACAACTTCTTCATCATTATCATCACTTCCTATGATTTTATTATCATAATCCTGTTTTTCCATAAGCATGAAGTCATTTACCTTATCTTCATAGAAAGAGTCACTATATGTGTCTTCTGAAGAGTCATCATTGTTTACACATAAAATTTTCTTTTTACCAAATATCTTGGGTTTGTACTTCTCTTATCCTTCAGAGTTTTGGTCCTTCTTCTTGTGTGGACACTTAGATGCAAAGTGACCTATCTTTCCACAGTTAAAATATTTGAAGGGAAACTTGCCTTGGTACTTGCCTGATCCTTTCTTTAGTCTTCTCACAAATTTTTCTTCAATTTCATCAGCCTCAGAATCCTTATTCTTGTCTACCTTAAATGATGCTTCTCTAGTGGTAGATTTATCTTTAATAATCCTCATTTCATAAGAAGTTATATTTCCTAGGAGCTGATCAATAGACAAAGTCTTAAGATCATTCAATTATTCTATTGCAGAAACTTTTGGATTGAATCTACCAGGCATAGATCTTAAGATCTTCTGAACTAGTAATACGTTTTCAATCTTCTCACCAGGACCTTTCATGGAATTCACAAGCTCCTCAACTCTTAATAAAAGTTTACTAACTGTCTCATCCTCATTCATGTTTAGTTGTTCAAAGTGTAATCTGTAGGTTTGAAGCTTGGCATACTTTACCTTCTCATTACCTTCATAGCTGCTAATGATTTTGTCCCACATTGCTTTGGCAGTTTCTAAGTTCATAACTTTTAAAAATTATTCTTTTGCAAGCCCACTCAGAATAACATTCATAGCCTTAGCGTTGAATATGAATTCTAACTTGTCATCCTTGGAAGCTAATACAACTGACTTTACATAACCAGTATCTACCACATCCCAGACATCTGCACCTAAAGCCATTATGTAGGTTCTCATCCTAACTTTCCAAAAGCCGCAGTTTGTTCCATTGAACAGGGTGGCCTTATTGGTTGAAGTTCATCCATGGATATTCATGTTTAATCTCTAGGATCTAACCTTAAATAAAGGGATCTCACTCTGATACCAATTGTTGGACAACTGAGAGGGAGGGGTGAATCAATTTTTACCGTTCTTAAACAATTATGCTTATTTTAAACTCTTTACAGAGAACTCAATGACAATCACAATAATGTAGGGAGGTAAGCAATAGAACATTCAAAATCAATCACACACATGAAATATACAGAGACAGATATTTCTCGAGGAAACCCATAAAGGGTAAAAACCTCTTCTTCTTGATATGATAAGTAATCTTTATTTTATGTACATTATCATTCTTATGAGAACCAACTCATTGTGAGGCTACCACCTATGTTCTGCAAGCTGCAACTTGCTGAGAGCACCAACTCTCTGGTTTCTCTAGCACCCACTAGAAGGAAGCACCAACTCCCTGGTTTCTCTAGCACCCACTAGAAGGAAGACACAACTCCCTGGTTTCTCTAGCACCCACTAGAAGGAAGCACCAACTCCCTAAGTGTTCTAGAACCAAATATATGGAAGCACCAACTTCCAGTCACACATGCACTGACCTATATAATAGAGAACAACAGTTGTCCCTTGCACCACCCTGCCACCCTATTTTTTTTTGCTGCGACCAGATGGAAGCTACAACTCCCTGTGTTCAAGAACCCACTTGAAACTCTGAGGACACCAATCCTCCCTAGAACCCCCCAACCACCCTGAAATATAAATCTTTGCCTTTTATAACTTTATCACATTGATACGACATTTATCTATGGCTTACCAGTCTCATCACTATTTTGCTACATTGCTCTGCTCTGCCTGCATCAATGTCTCTCTCCTCATGTCTATTGTACTTTATGTTCCTTGCTTCTTCTACACTTCATATCTTTCATACCGCATGCTTCTACCTACATGAATCACACTCAACAACCACTCTATCTCTTCTCTGTTTTGCATTTTGTTTATACTCTCTGTGAACCTTCTACATGCTTTATGCACAATGCCTTTGCATGCTCTTTACAGTATCGATGTTCTTCCTTACAGTTTGTTCATTGCAGCTCTTACTCACTCCTACATAGCTCGACAATGAAATCACTTCACTTCATTGTTCTGCATGCTTTTCTCATGTCGAGTCATCTCCTGATCATCATGGAAACTCTTCATCTTCCCTGGCAGTTAGCTCCATGTGTTCATAATCACTGAGCATTATGATGAGATTCTTTGCCTTCTCTAGAAGTGAGACTCTTCGGTTACTTTGTCACAGTTGATCTTATCCTCTCTGTTGCAGTTACATACTTCGACACTTTTCAATCTGTCAATTGTCTTTATGATGAGTCTTCATTCCACTGGAAGTTACCTTGAGACTCTTCAGCTTCTCTAGCGATCACCCTCCAACTCCTAGAGTTCTCTGGCCGATGCAATCGCTTTGTTCTGGCAGTTACAACCAGTCAATTATGGATTCTTTGGCTTCTATCCCCTTCCTTCGTGTGACCACTAGCGGTGACCAAGAACTTATTCAAAAGGCGCTTCCTGATTTATGTCTAGTGAGCGCTAGGTCCATTTCACGATATGACCTTGGGCTATGAGATTCATGTGAACAAGCACTTGCAGGTGCATCCAAAGGTGGTTTAGACCAAACTTATTTTCACCCCGCAATTCACCACGAGCCTCCACGTGTCCTTTATCCAAAACCGTCGTTTCGATTGCGGCCCGCTTGCGAAACGTTAAGGCCTGAGAATGTTCTAGCCCCACAATGGAGCATGACCGTTAATCTCATGATCTTGATGGTGCTCTGGAACAAACATTTCAGATATGTCCTTTCGATTCCATGGACCAAATCTCTCCTTCCTCCATAAACGGTGAGGTTTCCTTTGTGATCCGGGCTCCGGGAGTTTCAACTCTCAAATCCTGTTGCTACTGACTGGATATCTTCCAGAATGGAAGATTTGTTGACATATGTCCTCTTCAATTAACAGTTCTTTCTTTTTTCCTTTATCCATGCGTGATCCTTAGTCTCAACGATCAGATGACACGTGTCCCTCAAAACCAATAGATGAGATCGATTTCGTCTTTCGGGCTTCGAGAGTTTCGATTCTCAAACTCTGCTTGCTCCCGCAAAATTTCACCCAGAGTCCATGATCCAATGAAACACATCCCCCTCAGATCAACGGTCAATATCTCCTTCAGGTCTCCATACTTCATAGATTTCAATTCTCAACCTCCTCTTGCTCAGGATTCTTTTAGCCAGAGTCCATAGATTTTTCCCATGTGTCCTCCTTGAATCAACGGTCATAGTTCACTTTGGGACTTCGACACATCAACAATTTGAAACCTTTCTCCTTCATGTTTTCCTAGATATGAAAATCTACTGATGTGTGTCCTATTTAATCCAATGGCTATCCTCCACTTTGGGGCTTCGACCTTGGACAATCTCAAACCTTTCTCCTTCACGTTTTCCCGAAGAGGTTTCGCCCAGAGTTCATGATTCGTTGACATGTATCCTGCTACACGATCAATGATCGAGAATACACTTGAAGTGATATTCATATCGCATGACTCGTATCCACTTCGGGTCTTCAGCATTCCAGACTTTGGGTCTTTGGTCGAGTATTGGTGGTAAAAATCCCAAAGAAAAACTCTCGGAGTGATGTAACTCTTTCGTCACTCGATGATGTGTCACGAGCCGAGCAGTTTCCATGTGTCCTTGAGGACGAGAATTGCTGGCGTAATCTGATAACATAGATTTCCCTGATCTAACGGTTATTGTCTGATCTCTAGATCTAACAGTTGACAAAACTTCGCATTTTGGGGATTTCAAATCTCAAAATTTCCTGAGTGTAAACCCCTCATATTTCTATATCCGAAGTGAATGTTGTTCATTTAATCAGGATCTTGGATCGATGGCTCGATATTTTTACGATGCGGTTTTGTTGGCTTATCCTGTCCTTCCACTTCAAACTGATCTAACGATTGGTGTTTAATCTGGCTCTCCGACTCTTTGGACTTCGGGTTTTTCAAGTCTCAAATTGAAAAATCCTCGAAGTGATTTTCTTTGGAGTTGAGGATCATGTGCCACCTGTCAGTCTTGACAATGGATGGTCCTTGTTTACTTATAGACTTTAGAACTTTGACAAATCCACTCTCCTACGCTCATCAAAGGATTAACCTTCTTTCATTTATTTCTAGATCCAACAACTGGTGATCCTCGATGCTCAGATCCAATGGATCAGATCTGTACGTCTCCTCTGCACTTCGTCTGGTCATTGGATGTTTATCTAACAGTCATCGAGTATTCAGGATTGTTGTTGCTTCTTCACCTAATCTTACCATTGATCCTTCTGCGAGCCACAACATTTAATCCTTTTGCGAGCCTTTATGTGTGGGATCTCATCTGCGCATCTCAAAATTCTATATCTCCTGAGCTTTGGAAAAAGTTTCCCTTGGCCCCGACGCACACTTGTTCTCTGTGTGCAACTATGCACTATCTACGTGGAACTCTGATCAATCGCTTCTAAGATTCTCAAGTTTTCTCATCTGTGTCTTCCCAAAATACTTCTAGTGCCAACCTGACACATTCTGCCTTTCTCAACTTCTGGTCTCTCGAGCTTTGGTTCTCTATTTTTCTATCCTGTAAACATGACATCGTCACTGTCATTCTTGCCATGCACACTCTGCCTGTAAACCTGCCAACATCATTGTTGTTCTTTCCATCAATGACAAGCACACTCTACCTATAAACATGCCAACATAGTACATAGAGAAGGTGTTGGAGAGGTTTAGAATGCAGAATGCAAAACCAGTTAGTACACCTTTGGCCAGCCATTTCAAATTAACTAAGAAAATGTGTTCCAAGAAACAGATTGAGATAGAATACATGTCTAGGGTCCCTTATTTATCAATAGTTGGCAGCTTGATGTATGTGATGGTTTACACAAGACCATATATGGAACATGTAGTGGGAGTTGTGAGAGGTATATGAAAAATCCAGGTAAAGAACATTGGGAGGCAGTAAAGTGGATTCTCAGGTATTTGAGAGGTACTACTACTCATGCATTATGTTTTGGAGGTTCAAACATTGTTCTATAGGGATATGTTGATTCAGATATGGCAGGTGATAAATATAGCAAGAGGAGAACCATAGGGTATGTTTTTACTATAGGTGGAACAATAGTAAGTTGGATTTTGAAATTGCAAAAGGTTGTTGCACTTTCAACAACAGAGGTAGAGTATATTGCTACTAAAAATGATAGTAAAGAGATGATTTGGTTACAGAGGTTTATGGAGGAATTGGGAAAGAAGAAGAAGAATAGAAGGTTGTACTATGAAAATGAGAGTGCCATTAATCTTTCAAATAACTCAACCTTCCATTTGAGGACTAAGCATATACAACTCAGGTACCGTTTCATATGATCCATCTTGGAAGATGGACATTTGAAGTTGGAAAAGATATACACTAGCCAAAATCCTGCAGACATGTTAACTAAGGGAGTAACAAGGGAGAAGCTGAGTTTCTACTTAGTTTTAGTTGGTATTCAATCATGAATATGAACATGAGAAATTTTCTAGGTCCAAGAAGGATCATAGTCTAGTATATACAACAATGGTGGAGTTGTTCAGATCAGTCTCCAAGTGGGATATTGTTGGTTGTGGAGCTTGATTACCTTCCTGATTCAGAGGTCTTTGTTTTCAGCCATGTTTATACACCATGAATACTTTACACACCAAAATAATTTACACTCCTCAACCCGGGGGTTACCCCCTCTATGGGGTCCGGGGGCAAGCGGGCCCCCAAAGGAAAAATCACCTTATAAATATAAATCATTGTATTTATATTGTTATTTTATTGTAAATCTGGACTGTTCATTATAAGGTCATAGATCTGACGGTAGAAGTTATGTTAGGGTTTTTTTCCCTAGAAGGAAACCCTTTTTTATGAGGGAAATGTATTGTGGTTGTGTATCATGGAAAATATTGTATTCTGAGAGAGGATACTGTGAGAGAAAGAAGAGGAACTTACAACGGGTGTGTTGTAGGTTGTATCCCTTCATTTGCTGGATAATAATAAAGGAAGGACTTGAAAATTTATCTAGTGGACATAGCCCACACTCGGTGAACCACGTATATCCGTGTCTCTATTTTATTGTGTATCTTCTATGTTTTATTTCTGCATTTGTTTTATTTTATTTCTCTGTGATCCTATTTTGCTAATAGAGATATCTACCAAATTGGGCTTTACTCATGCATTTTCATCCCCCTACTACCCATAGTCCAATGGGAAAGTCAAAGTAGTCAATAATGTCCTTAAAACAATGTTGTAGAGAACCATAGATAAACATAAGAACAACTAGCATCACATGTTTCTTTCGGATTTATGGGCATATCAAACAACAATCAAAACTTCCATTGGTTTCACGCCTTTCCATATTGCTCATGGGGTGGAATTTTTCCTTCCCATTGAGTGCGAAATACCCACTCTACATACTACAATGGAACTCCTACCAGATATGACTCCCATCGAGCAATAATTTCTCTCACTTGAATTTCTCTATGAGTATCGATCATCCTATTTATAAAAAAATGAAGCAACCAAGAAACTGTCCAAGGATAAATTTAATCATCAAGTATCCCTTCGGTCCTTTATGGAAGGTGACCTCATACTAGCTTATGATATCACACATGACACCCTCGACCACAAAAAATTTGAATCTCTTTGGTGGGGTCCCTATATCGTTCAACATTTCCTCACCAAAGTCACTTACATTCTTTCTCACCCTGAAGGGGCTACACTCAAGGACCCGATCAATGGGTTATACCCAAATAAATTCTACCCTTAATTTTAGTCACTCTACCTTAGGTTCTTCTTGCATTTCCCTAGTTTTTTTAGTCTTTTTTTCACACCATGCCCTATTGCAACATGGGCCTAATCCTTTGTCCTTGTTTTTGTAGATGAATACTCCATTTTCTTACCACATCGGGTATGCAAATGGTGCTAGTTGTTGGACTCGAAATATTGATTCGATGACCGAATACTTTCCCATGCAAACCTTCCCACCCACCCATAAAAATTCTTGTATGAGCCCCAATCCCACTCCAACCAAACTTAAACTATGCAATAGGTTCTGACATCTTACCTGGCTCTCTCGCACGCTGAATATGAGTCCTCGTACCCTCATACTTCTCTGAAATGCACAGAAATAAGATCTCATAAATAAACTCGTGAAAGTACAAATGAGGCAGTATTATGGGCCCCACACCCATATATACGCCCCTTTTCCAAACTTTAACTCCCTTGTTTGAAATCTCGGGAAGCCATTTCTCACACAGTTTGCAGCACCAAGATTTTGATTTTTTCATCTACACATCAACATCTTATGTTCTTTGTTTTACCATACAGCCCCAAGGACCTCTTTTGGCACATCGGAGTCAAGTATGCATTTTAATTTTTCATTAATTATTCAATATCTTTCATATGTTTTTGTTTATCATATATTTTTCACGTTGGGTATCTAGTTTTTGTATGTATAGGTACTTTTCACATGCACCAATCATCCCTTCGGTCTTGGCCACCCTATGGCCCATTAAGGTACATGTTAAAAAATATAATGCACTCATTCCCACTACAAACAAGATTCATATCCAAGCCATACCCCTCAAACATTAACCCTTAGGATCCCCACACTTGACTATGCGGTACCATCACTTCCATTGCATTCTGGTACTGTCATCTGGTAGCATTCTTCCCTCCATGAGTGTTCACACATATATTTACCTTTGGCATATTGACATGCATGTTGTTATATCCATTAGGCTTCAGATTCTTGGTAGTGTTACACCCTAGAGTAAGAAGCTCATACTTCTTCCTCATCATCATGATAACCACCCCATTATGGACTCCCACATCATGTTTTTGGTTACACTAAATGCACCTCCACATTCTCATTAACCATCCATATCATCCAACAACAATTGACCATATACAACATCATCCTCCATTCACCTACCCAGTATAGAAACCCACCAATAGGCCCCCGCACCTTCATCAATTACATTCCCATACTTAATCCCCAAGAGGCCAAGCCATACTACATTGGAGCACCCATTTCTGTATGTGTACTGTCATCCCAATCACTCTTTATTTATTTGGTAATTGTATAAATCATCTTTCAAATTCCCGCAAGTAGCATAGATGTTTTCCATCACACCTAAGGGCATATTTTTCCCTTGGCACAAAATAACCCATGCTGCCCTTGGTTGGGGAATTCCCCTCTCCTCTTTGAAAAGATATCCCCATCATAGCACAAATATTGACTCTCATCGACACGCCTGTCTCACCAATTCACATTTTTTTCTATCACTAAAGTTACCCCAATATCTAGTCTTCCCCTTGATACCAGATCATGTTTATGGTTGTTGCCTCCATTCCACTTTCCCCCAACCAAGGTCCATCCTCAAGTCCCATATATTGTGAATGTCGTTCATGTCACCATTTCATCCATCCCCTCCTCCACTCATCCCTGGATACCTATTTGATCAAATTGATGCAAAGAATCCCTTTTATTCATAGCACAAATACCGACTCTCATTGACACGCATGTCTCAGCAATTCTGTTAAGAACCAAACATCAATATAGCATAGAAAAACCTCAGGAAAAGTACTCAACGCCTTGAAAAAGAGATAATTTTAGATAATAAGCCTCTTCGAGGGGGCAACCTCCTTTTACCCCACTTAAATGTTCAAGTACAAGATGATTCAAAATGAAAA
>ML792625.1:264060-280419 GCA_009831015.1 Picea engelmannii
TGGAGTCCAAGTGAAAGAGTTCTTTTTGAGGAGAGCAGTAAGAGCTGCTGCAATCTTCCCATAATTCTTAACAAACTTGCGATAATACCCTGTTAAGATGAGAAATCCACGCAAGCTCTTAATAGTCTCTGGGTGAGGCCAGTCTTGCATAGCTTCAATCATTTTAGGATCCACCCCGACGCCATCTTTTCCAACCAAATGACCCAAGTATTCTACTTCTGAGGCACCAAAAGCACATTTAGAATGTTTAAGGAAAAGTTGGTGCTGAGAGAGTAGATGGAGAACTTGATCCACATGAGCAAGATGGTCTGTCCAGGTTTTGCTATAGATGAAGATATCATCAAAGAAAACTAAGACAAAATGGTGGAGAAAAGGATGGAAGACATGATTCATGAGGATTTGGAATGTGGAGGGGGAATTAGACAAGCCAAAGGGCATGACAAAAAACTCATAGTGGCCCTCATGAGTTCTAAAGGAAGTCTTGGGATTATCTGCCTCTTTCATATGTATCTGGTGGTAGCCCAAACGAAGATCCAGTTTAGTGAAGAATTGGGTGCCACTCAATTCATCTAGGAGGTCATCAATGACAGGAATGGGGAATTTTTCTTTGATGGTAAGTTTGTTGGGGGCATGGAAGTCAGGACACATTCGCCAAGAACCTTCTTTCTTTAGGACCATGACCACATGAGATGAATAGGGGCTTGTGCTAGGGTGGATAACGCATACATTAAGGAGTTCCTAGACCATTTTCTCAATTTCATTTTTTTGCGAAATGGCGTGACGATGCAGATGGATATTGGGAGGAAGGCTTCCTGGTGCAAGGGGAATGGAATGATCATGAACACCATGGGAGGGAGGAAGGCCTTGGGGAGTGGAAAAGACCAATTGATGTTTAGAAAGGATGACTTGGAGGTCTTGCAGTATCGAGGGTGTCTCTGTTGCTTGTATGGCATGGAGTTGGGTGATAACACTAGAATGACCCTTTTTGAGCAGCTTTTCCATGCGATGGGAACTAATGATCTCAGGTGAGCCGACAATGATGCCTTGGAACTTATATTGGTGGCCCTCCTGGTCGAATTGCATGGTTAAGTCTTTAAAATCCATGAGAATGGGACCCAAATTCCTTAGCCAGTCTACACCTAGCACAATGTCATAACCCCCCATGTCGATAGCAAACATATGGGATTTCAGTTGGTAGTCACCAATTTGGAGACACACATTTTCACAATGCCCTCTGCATTTCATGGAGCCACCATTGGCAATCATGTTTTGGAAATTATTGATGGCATGGATGTAGCAATGAGTTTCTTGGGAAATGCGGTGATGAATAAAATTATGGGTGCTTCCACTATCAACCAGAATGATGACCTTCTGATGCTTGATGTAACCGATTATCTTGAGGGTTTGGGGAGCGGAGAAGCCAGTGAGAGCATTGAGGGAAATGACTGGTTCTACTTCGGGAGGGTCTGAGGGAGGGGTTATGTCAGTGGATTCAGGTGATTCAGACATAGAGGGGGTTTCTTCATATTCTTTCGAAATATCCTCGAAGATGGCTATAAAAATATTTTGTTCTTTACACTTGTGTCCTGGGAAATATTTGTTGTCACATTTATAACAAAGGCCTTTGAGTTGGTCTTCATCCATTTCATTCCCAGGTCAAATTTTGGATCTTTAGTGGAGCAGAGGGGGTAGTGGGATTTACTGGTTTAGGGTGAGGGATGAAGGAGGGTTTGCGGTTTTGAGAAGATACAACCTGTTGTTCTTCTTTATCTCTTTTGGTAGCCTCCACTCAACTCTCAGGCCGAGCCATGAGGACATGGGCCTGAATTTCATCCTTGAGGCCACTGATAAAACACTCTCGGAAAAAGGCATTAGACATGCCCTCTGTTCTAAAAACCAAGCGCTTAAAGGCAGCTATAAAGTCTTCCACAATTCCTAATTGTTTCATCTTTTTCAAATGGCCCAAATGGTTGGTGTCAGTGTCAAAGCGTTCATAAAGCTTTGCCACAAATTGTGTCCAAGCAATATACCCTTGACGATAATTTTTTCTCCATTGCCACCATTGCCAACATTCTTGATCTAGATGGAGAACACAATATCGAAGTTTGGCCAAGTCATCTGTAATGTTGTATAAAGAGAAGTAATGTTCCATTTGGGTTACCCAACCAGTGGGGTCCAAGCCATCAAATTTGGTCACATCCACCCGTGGAAGGCGTAGGTCACATTGAAAGTGATGGTTCTGCAAGGTATGGGAATGAGAGGATTGGTCACCTTCAGTACGCGGGGGTGAGGAAGTGGGAGGGTTATCTGTAGAGATATGCAGTTTGGTGCAGAGTGCCAAAAAGATTGATTCAAGATGGGTGGTGAGGTCTTGTTTGATTTCGCCCATTGAGGACTACATGGTTGTATTGATGGCAGAAATATTGGCACTGAGTTGTTTCACTTCTTGTTGGGTCTCAATGAGACCAGATTGCAAGGTGTTGAAGCGAGCTTCTAAGTATTGGCTACGAGTATGGGCCATGAGGATGGGGGAACTGAAAAGGGGTGGGCGGGGTAAAAAAAATTTTCCGAAAAAATAATATGGATGAATGTGATAAGGGAGAAAAGATGAATCCAATGGAATAGGGCTGAAATAATGGTGAAAAAATTTCCAGACTCCGTTTTTTTTTTTTTTAAACATCCGGTCTGAAGAATACTGCAGAGAGGAAATACCCAAATGCTTAACTAGAAAGAAATGTGTATTTACTTGGCAACCCGAACACAGTTGCGTGGCAATAGAACTTGTCTGTTTTAATTTGTTTATGTTTCTATCCCCAAGGGTTAGGTATTCAAGGGTTCTACAGACAAGGGTTTTCCCTGTGCTCTAGCTCTCTAGTATACGTGCAGGGTCCAACAGTAGTACTCGGCCTAATATCTTAGGGCACTAACTAAAGAGGATAGACCGTACCCTTAACCGTACTACCCGACTACCCAGGTACTAGAGAGTATCTTCTCGAGTGTTGTTCTCGGTGACACTATAGCAGTCAAGCGACCGATCAGTTTATCTAAAGAGGGCTTCAGGTAATCTAGTCTGATCCGTACATAGGTTTTGTGTGATGTGCTGCCACTCGAAGGGGTACCAACAAGGGTTACAAGGGTGGCCAATAAATGTGCGCTTAAGTACCACTTGTATTTCTTGCGTGTATGAATCCCTCAACCACGAGTTTATGCACTTAATGATAGATCTTTGTGGCTTAAAGACGTCGTAATACGTCTCTACCCTGGAAAAAAAAATTAACCCACACTTTCTACCGAGGAAAGTGCTCTGATACCACTTGTAATATACCAGATATAAAATGTATGCAAAACAGAAATAAAATGCTAGTAATGGCAGAATAACAACAATATAACCAGAACATTTACCACAATAACACTGAAATGATATAAGAATAGCAACAGAAGTAACACTTTGAATATGAAAGCAATGTTCATGGGCCTCTTTGAGGGGGAAACCTCCAGTTGAGAAGAGCTTTATTACAATAATATCCAAGCTAGGGTTCTCATACCCTCGAATCCTATTTATACTAAAAAGAAGCATCTAGAGGAAGATCCTTCTAGAAGCGGAAGTTTCTATTAGGTCTTCTTACATCCGCCTTATTCTATTTTATTGAAAGGCCTTATTAATATTGACCTTTATTACATCTGAATATATTGTTCTACCTATGTGCGGGTTAGGACCCTAACAAATTTCCTCTTGATTCCTAACTTCTTTCTATTTTGACTTCTTCTAGGTCTCTTCAAGTTTGATTCTGATTTCGGCTTATCTGGAAATGATTACTTATATAATAGCTTCCAAAAGAATTTTTACCAAGGGTTGTCAACATACTTCATCTTTTCATGTGTATTGCTTGACTCGTGGTCATCATGATAGCAATATTTATCTTGGTATTTTTCCATGGGTATTGTTTCACTTGAACATTGAATCTTCTAAGAAATAGATATGAAAGATATGTATAGAAACTATGTAAACATGGTATGTACAAGAACTTTGAAGAATATTGTTACCTTGACTTGGAAGAAGAAGTTTGTTTCATCCTGCTTGACCTTCTTTGAGGGTTCCCTTTCTTCGACAACTAATGCTTCACTTATTTCCTTCCTTAAGCCAAAATTCCTCTTATTCTTGAAATTATTGAATTTTGTTGTGAAGGATTGATCATCTTATTTCTTTTAGGATTTCTCTTTTGTGCTAATCCTTGATTATTCTTGTGCAAAACAAGTCCAAAGTTCTTCAAATATGATATACTCATTTCCTGTGTTCATGCTTGTGGAAAATGCATCCCATGTCATGGGAAGGCTTTTGAGTACTATATTTACTGGTTCCTTGAAATGATTTCTTCAATATCTTGTAGTTGATATTTTAACTAAGTGATTTTCACAAAGTTTGATGTAATGATTTCATCATCATTTATGTCATGAAGCTCATTCTTCAGATTCATTACTTGTCCAATGTTTCTAACTAAGAAGAGATTAGTTAGGGAATCGTACATCTTCTTAGATGAGTCAGGATGAGATATGCAGGGTATCAAGTGGAATTTTACAGAGTCCACTATGATACTCATGGAATTTATGTCATTGTCCTTGAACTTCTCCGTAATTGCAACATTCTGAGGTTCCCTCTCTTTTCCTTCTTCAAATTGTGGTTCCACGATATTTCCTTTCACGATATCCAAAACTTTATTCTTGGCAAGGATAAGGTCAATCCTTGTCTTCCATGCTATGAAGTTACAATCCCCTTCTAACTTGTTTTTTGACTTCATAGAGTAAGTCATGACTTCTTTGACTTGGTCAACCTTTCTCTTTGACTTAGTCAACCTTTGACTTTGACCAAAAAATAAAACTTGATGTTTTAGCTTATTGAGAATACTAGGAGGTGCGCTAGGTTAGGGATCACTAGGCTATCTAGAAATTAGGTCAATATCTTCACTTAAGGTGCCTCAACACGAGGGTTAGGGTTTCATTGTTGTAGCAAAAGCTTTAACTACAACTGTAACTGAGAAACTCCTCCCAATATATATTCCAATGGTTAGACTATTCGAAGATAGTGTGGGCCCATAACTTGTTATAAATAATAGGTGTTCTCACTTAACCATAGACAATATAAAAAATATTGTCACCCAACCATAGGCCGAAGCCACCCTCAAGCACCTTAACCTTGACAGATAGAATAATTCTGGAAGAAAACCCTACATCCAAAAGCCAATCAAGGTAGAATACCACTCTCCAGAGCTAGCGTGCCAAGAAAAAATTCAAAACCATAACTAGGAGATATTCCAATCCTAAAACCAAAAATACTTGTTGCAATAGCTGCAACTACTCTCCAAACTTATGCACTTACTGAATTTCTATAGTTGTGAGTTGTGTGTGTACAAATGCACTCTTGCATCTTGAATGTCTCTTTTATATGAGGTAAGGATGAGGACATGTTCTATTCTTGGGGTGGGAGGGGTGTATCCTTGGTATGAACCAATTAACAATGAGTCATTAAAAATCCTTTGTTTGACATCTACCATTGGTAAAAGGACAACACTTAATTAGATAAGTGGAAGGATGTTATGAATGTGCCCTGGATGATTAGGCTCATAATGGGTCAATTGGTCAATAGTGACGATCTTCCCATTGTGAGGGAATATCATGGTGCAAAATACAGAAGATGTTACTACTTGCATGACATAGAAAATACATGATGAATAGAAAATTTGTAATTGTTGGATATTTAGATGCAGATTTTTCTAGAAGTGTTGATAAAATAGAATCAACATGGGATCACCGACAATTTTTCAGAGTTGCAAGAAGATGACTACAATTTCAAATTCTTCAGCATATGAAAAATATATATCAGCATGGGAAGCATCATGTGAGACAGTTGTTTTATGAAAAGTTTTATAGGTTTTGGTAATTACTCAAACATAAGCTACGTCATTGTTAATTGATAGTTAGTCAACCATTAAACTTGCTGAAAATCAAGTTTTTCATAACAAAAAAATCATGTCGACACAAAGTATCATTACACTAGGACACTTATTGCAAAGGGCATTATCAAACCAATATATTGTCTTTTAGAAGATCAGATCTCAGATATTTTCATGAAACCAATTGACAAGATCAAATTTACTAAGTTTAGAGAAGAACTTGGTATTTGTTCCAATGTACTTTTGGATCAATGGGGAGAATGTTAGATATTATGATCCTAAAGTACTTAGTATAATATTATTTTATTGTACTTAGGATTTTCTAGAATGTATTTAGTTATATTAGATAATGAGTCTAGAAATGAGTCACTTCTTAGAAGCAACAAAATAGGAAATTGCTAGCATTATGTAATCTACATGGACACTTGTAATACTCACATGATTATGTGATAAGATGTCCATAAAAAAAATTAGCTTAGAATTAGTATGATGAGCTTATTAAAGCTCTCATTTTCGGATGCGAGAGTAATGTTGGAGATTGTAAGCTCTTTCATTAATTGTGTAAAGTATTTTTCTTCTTTAATAAAATTTGTGTGTCTGAGACAACTTTTGCTATCTTTAGAAAAGAAAATTATTTTTTAAGAATAAGAATAATCCATGTCATAAGTAAAGAAGGAATAATGAATAAAGGAATAATTGAGAGATATCAAAAGAGGAGGAAAACCTCACAAGAGGAGATTAGGAACAAGAGATAAATGATACAAAAGAGGGGAGAAAATAAGAAAGAGGAAGAAGTTTATTGAATTAGGTGATGAATAGTAGGTTTTCATGATTGAATGAGTCTATAGCCATCTTCTCGAATAAAGTTGTTGGGAAGTTTTTCGATTTCAAGAGCTTCATGAATGATACTGGAGGAGTAATAAGGTGCTTATGCAAGGATTTTTACTTGGTCAAAACATATACTATGTTTTGGAAGTGTGGGAGTGTTCTGTGATTGTTGACTTAGAGATGTGGTTATGGAGTGTGTCAACTATATGCTCTTTAAGACGGGTTTTGATTAAAGGACCTATTTAGCCAATGTAGGATTTTCTACAAGAGCAAGGAATTTGATGTTCGTTTTAGAAAAGATCTTAGAAATATGATCAATAAAACCATGGATGTGGGGAAGATAGACGAGATCTAAAGGTGGGAAAGAGGTTGGGGCCTTTTTGGTTCTAGAGTGAAGAGCTAAGTGAAAAGATTTGTTGATTTGGGAGGTGTAGTAGCCATTGAATCTAAGGACATTGGTGAGGTAGGATTTTTCTTTATCCTCTTATTCATAATAATAAAAAACTTTTATTTTTTCCATCATTAAAAAATAAAACAATTGTTAGTCTAACAATTATTTTGTTCCTGAAATTGGTGGAGTGTCCACTCAAACGTACTCACGCACAAAACTCATACATAGTTAAATCTCCAGAAAATGTGTGCATTATTATGGCCATTGCACTAAATACATTTAATAACATTTATATGAAGAAACTACATATTGAAGTGATTTAAATATTGAAATGATTATTATATGATGAACAAATAAAGCAATAGAACCAACAACGAAAACAATTTATTTATATATTCTCTACCTTTCTATAAATAAATTGATCATAAAACAATTTACATAATGTTTTTGAGAAAATAAATTAAAATGGCTAGCATGACATATCGATGTGCAACATGAGTTTAATAGGAAGAAAATCAACTTTTCTTGTAACGAGCAGAAATTTTCGGCAAGATGCACGTAGAATTGAAATTCATGAGTTATACAATATTTAAAATGAAATGCACAATATAAACCCTAGAATAGAAACATAACATAACTACAACTGAATAATAATCTATCTTTCCAACGACTCATAGGAACATATTAGAGATAAATTCATATAATAACTGTCATCTTAATCCCAAGCATCAAACATACAGAATTGAAATTTTTTGGTCTCTTCCATTGAGGAGACAATGATATCATTAACTACAACAAGGCATAACATAATGACAGTGTACTGCAAGACAAAAGACATAGGCGAACTCAAATGGGTAAAGAGGTATTATATTCATCTAGTGGGGTATCATCCTCATCCTCATAAAAACAAGGTATAGTAATAGGTATGATATTTATCGCTTTGGGAGGTATCATCAAAATCTTTTAAGGATAACATCAACATCGTTTTTATGTTGATTAAGGTAATCATCAAGATTGTGAACATGTATATTGATGGGTAGAATAGTTATCATTTTGGGAGGTATTATCATCTTTAGGGGTACCACCATCAACATGGGAGGTGTGATTACCATGATGATCATGGTAATCATCATGATCATCATATCAACTAGACTCAATCTCTTTCTACTATATCATCTATGGAGGAATTCGTTGCTTCATGCCTATTTACTATATATGCACGATACCACCCATAGTTCCAAACTTCTGAAAGTCCTGTGAGCTCACCACATGGCTCTGGCCTCTGGGTCGTTCGGTCTCTCTATCATACTACATCCCAAATCCTCCGTAGTCCCAAAGTCCTGGACCTCCAGAGTCCTGATCACTTCACCAACCACGTTGGCTAGGCGGAGACATATCAGGAACTGACACATAGGAGGGGTCAAGGTGACACGTGTTGCATTCCAATGGGCCTATAGGGTACGTGATACACATGAATCTGGGTGATACGTGGCATGTCAAGATAGATTCCATGACACCCTGGGTGGTGTTACTGCACCTTGTCACCCCAGACTGATAGAACTCTACATTCCTCATATCTCATGGTCAAGATCTCGTCATGTAGACTTATAGATCTACAACTCTGGTTACCTCAAGGATTCGACGTTTGGGAGTGTTACTATGAAAAATCCTCTTACCTCTTGAAGAATACAATATCCAAATTAAAGGGGCTAGCGCCACGCGTCTCTGATACATCGACAGTTGAAAAAGGATCTGAAGGATCCCTCGATCTAGGGTTCTGGGTCCTTCGCGGCTTTGAACTTCGAGTTTTTGGATCCTCATCTAGTTGGTCAGGTAGGTCCAGCTAAACGCCTAGGGAACCGCCTAACATCGGTCAACCTTATGGGAAACCAAGTCTCTTGGTTACCTTCAACTAGTATAACGTTGGTGAGGTTGATCATACTTCGATGTCCTAGACTTCCAGAGCTCCTAAGCCAAGGGGACGTAGCTTCCTTAGGTTTATCCTAAGGTTCATGGGTATTGGTCATATGGGTATCCGTCCTCAAGTCCCATATATCATGAATATCATTCATGTAACCATTTCATCCATCCCCTCCTCCACTCATCCCTGGATACCTATTTGATCAAATCGATGCAGAGAAGCCCTTTTATTCTTGTAGTTAGGCCCCTTCCTTGTCAACATCAGCACAGGTTTTCAGGAAGATGGTAATATCTTGGCTCTCAGTCCCTTATTATTGAGTAGTATCAGATGGCACAAAAATATTCTTCATTTTTTTTTATGTCATTGACCCCCATGACATGTGTTAGCACATATATTTGTAAAAGGGTGTTTTCCCTTAGGAATTAACCCTTGGGTGAAAATGCGAGAAAAGGGCACTTAAAAAACCCACAAAATACATTTTATCCTAAGTCTGTTGATGGCCCGATGGATTGGCATGTCATGCTAAAGAGCGCACAGATATGAGCGGTTAATCTTGGCACACTCAAATCTACGGTCTTTGCTTCATATCGGACCCCCCCCGACCTTCTTCCTTTAATGAGGGGGGGGGGTCCGAGTAGGTGGTTTTCTAGCGTGCCCCCCCCCACAAATGTGTCACCTCCTCATCAACTCGAAGCCCCCCACACTGAAATTATGACCGCTACCCCCCCCTCTAAGATAACCTCCTTACTACTTCCTGATATCGCCTTCACTCCTGCCAACACTTTTCCTCCACTCACCCGACCACATGCCTGTCACTTCCCCACTGAATTTTCTCCCCCTCTCACTTCCCAACATGTGTCCCCACTCATGCCCCATATCACCTCCACCATTATTTGTCATTTCTTCCCTGTCACCCTTGACCTACCACTTCGCCTTGCCTTCACGTCCTCTCCCCTTGCCACATCACCCCCGGCACCTTTACACCTCAGCTTTTGAATTTTTGGCGCCCACGCACTCCCAGTCACCGCTTTGTCACCTCGTCCATCTACATGACCGCTGATCATTCATCGCAAACTGTCGGTTCTTGCCAGGCACCTCACTTCTCACCATCTCCTCACTCCATGTCCACCTTTCAGTCTTTCCTGCAAGCATCCAAGATAGATCTAGATAGCAGTGTTTAGAGTGTATCCAACACGTCTTCCAGGAATATAGTTGACTTGGGATATTTCCTGATCCTGATGCAGACATTTAATGAAGGTGATAATGGTTGGTGAAACCTTGTCTCACCACTTAAATGGAAAGCCAGGTATGGTTGTCAGCAAGTCAATTCTTTTGCAAGTTCCTACTGAAACACGATTTCATCTGACAGAAGACTACATGTCCAGTCTGCCATAGAACATGCAGACATAAATCCTTGATTGTAAAGACTCAATCATGCCTCTTCTATTAGTGGCGAATTATTCTGAGTATATAGGAGTCATTTTGATATTTTTTTAGTGGTCGTCAACTGGTTGAGCAGAGCTCCCAATTTTGTAATGCTTCTGATGCTAGAGATGTTCTCTGGTTATGTAATCGATTTGAGACTTTCATGTTAATAGAATTCATCTTCCTGTTTCTTGTCATTTTTTTCTGTAAAAGTTGTTTAAAACACTCGAACATGGATGATCCAGTCGAGCATCATTATATTGTTCTAATGGAGGTTTGATTATAATAGTATCATGGTCAGCTTTTCTCAGTTCCTAGTGTTATTGTTCCCTCTAACACTAGATGGCTCGGGCATGGAAGATCTAGTTGAGATGTTGCATTTGCAGGATGATGGAGGTTTGATCATTTTGTGGCTGTAACTGTGTTGTTTGGACATATTCCAATGTCTGAACTCGAACTGAATATTTCTCTTGAGTTTGGGTTTTTCTTCTCAGATTTGCTGGAATGCCTAATGCCCATACCAGTCTCTTTAACCTCTCTCGTTAAGTCTTCCCTATGCTCTCACTTTAACTCAATTTATTTACTGAAGTTAATGTGGCCCTCACTTCCCTGTGCATTTCTTGTCCAGTTTTGTGTTGAATATCATTCATTATTTTGAGTTTTGTCCATTGACCTCCATCCATATAAAACCAACTTCCACCTAAACTCTTAGGTTACTGGGCTTACCTTCTCCGCAATCGGAGGGTGACTTCCAGTGAAAACATTTTTGGTGTTGTTGCCGGGGAATGAATTGAAGAATTTTCCCCGGGATAGAACAACAATGAGCTTTTGATTCAGAAGGTGCATCAAATATCAGAACCATTGAAGATTGCACTTGCACCTAGAAACTCCACTGTGTCGACTCTGCTATTTCAATGTGGATGCCATCTAGATACACCTGAAGCCCCCTAAGAGAACACAATGATCAGATCTGGTCTTTGATGGTGAACAAAGACCAGACACACTCAAACTACATATCATTCACCTAGCAACTCCATGGTTAAAGGATCGATTGGCAACTTCACTGGTCTGAAATCGAAAAAATTATGGCTCAAAGGTTTTCTCCTTTTAACTTTTCTATTGTTCCTAGTTTTCCCAACGTTGTTCCTACTGTCAATGAGTGGGTTGATTTTTTTCCCATATTTAAAGAACATAAAGATGACAACCCTGCCCAACATCTTCGTGAGTTTCATGAACTCATGCACCAGTGGGAGATACATCATGAGGATGTATTATTAAAGATGTTCATGTTCTCATTAGTAGGAGATAATCTTAAATGGTATCACTCCTTACTCCTTGCTAGCATCTCCTCCCTGGGAGAATTTCATGGAGCTTTCAATAGGCATTGTTAAAAGTTTTATTCTTCTAAGTTAATTTGTCATAATTGTTGTGAAGAATATAAAGACTTTGTTCAAGGTATGACTGTTTCAAATGAAAGCTATGAGAATGAAAGCTATGAGGATGGGAGCTGTGAGGATGAGGTTTGTGAGGAGGAAGAATATGCCCTAGCTAAGTTGGTGTGGCTAGAGAGATCACTTTCTACAAGGATAGATAAATTGAAGGCAGATCATGTTCGTTGCTCTTTTGAAGAAAGCGCAGAGGATTTTCCAGTCCTAGGAGTAGATTTTCTTGGCAGCCCTACCCATGATGGTGAGGTTGAGGATTGCATAGCCATAGAGGAAGCATATTCTTCCCCTGATGCACCTATTGTCTCATATTTAAACAAAGATATAGTTGTGTATTCAGATGAAGATCAGCAGGTCCCTGCCTCATATTTTGATGACTCAGGGAGCATCCAGCCTTTGTATGATGGTTCTGAATCATATTCTGAGTTGAATGTGAAGGATTTACAAGAGCATGAAGTAGAGACTCTTCCTTTATACATTAAGGAAAAACATTGTGTGGAAATCAACCATCCTGGGCCTACAAAAGACCAAGAGAACAACTTTCCCATGGTTCCTGTGTATGATGATTATGACTTTCATCCTTGGGAGAGACATGAAGAAGAAGAGGAAGAGCCAAAGGTGAATTTTATAACCTTCCCAAATCCTATAAGTGAGAAACCATCATCTGAGATCAGTCAGCCTGCATCAACCTTTCACCCACCTATGCTTTCCAGAGACATTCAACTAGACGTGAGTAGTTGTAAGATAGAGCAGGATTTCTGTTATCGACCATTGATATTGGAAATCCCAACAAATACATTAGTAGGTGCACCACCCACCGCCTTTTGGAATCCAGGCACATCAACCAACGAAACATCTGAGACCATGGGGACATAATCAATGAGAATCTCCCCAAAGAAAACTATCAAGATCTTCTTCATTTTTTTTCCAAATGGAGAGACTTTCTGAAACCATTTTCCAATGAATCGGCACAGTAAGAAGCAATGAATTCCATGGCTACATGGGACTCTATGAATTCAAATCTCTGCAGATCATTTCTCTACAAATATATATTTGGATAGATCTGATATTAGTGAGTCCGAATACATCCAAAAAAGGGAGAATATTGCACAGGAAACAATATACCTCTTATTTTTTAGTAGAAAACCATGAATGAATCAACTGATAAGGAATTTCAATGGACTTTACAGTCTTTGGAATTGGAGTATGCTTAGAGGGGAAGATTTTTGAGGATCTCCAACACTGTTGATTTATCTGGCAGTGCAGGGATTGCTCCTTTCTTTGTTGTTGTAATTGAACCACATGCATTTGCAAGTCTAAGTGCTTTTTTTTCAACCTCTGTTCATCTTCAAGCACAGATATGTCATTTGCAATCTGATTCAGAACCCCTCCCACAAATGCATCTCCTGCACATGTTGTATCAATTGCTTTCACTGATATTGTATCCACCCTTTCACGAAAATACTTTGTATAGTATCGACAGCCTTTGGGTCCATCAGTTACAAGTAATAATTTCAATTTGGAATGCCAGAGTGACATCACCATTTTGTCATTATGAGGGTCTCCTCCAGTCAAGAATCCCACCTCCTCATGCGACTATGTTCCTTTCCATTCTCCTCGTAAGCAGAAAGACCTTCTCGCAGTTATCATGGACCACCTCAGCTCCTCCCTATACGAGCTCATCCCTGGTTCAACAGTCTGCATGAAACATGCAAATCTATAATGTTCTTACACAAGGAGGTGAGAAATCAACTTGCGCTCCTCTATACTCTCAGAACTATTTTCTCTGATACCACTTTTTAGGATCTTTGTAACCCACAAAGATGAATTTACAATATCTTTAAAAAATATATATAGAAGAATACAGTGTACATAACATCAATGGAAATTACACAAGAGACACCAATATTTTAAGTGGTAAAATCCTCAGGGTGAGGGAAACATCCACGAGACAATGGAAAAGGATTACATTTCTTAAACATGATATTATAGTAGTAGCTAGGCAAGCGAGCAACCCAGGAGAAGGCTTGAATCTCGTGCTCATCAAATGCCTCTAAGGAATTGATATTTATACACCTCCTCCTTCAATTATACAAAACTGAATACATTTAATAGTGCCCCTATATTTGCTGAGTAGTTTCAACAATATCTTGTTGGAGAAACCATCGTGAACCAACTAGACCAATTTAGGTCAATTAGTTGTCACATTCCAACACTCCAAATGATAAAATATACCTATGAATATAAAATCTCTTTACCCATTTGAGTTCGCCTATGTCTTCTGTCTTGCAGTACATTTTCATTATGTTATGCCTTGTTGTAGTTAATGATGTTATTCCTTGTTGTAGTTAATGAAGAGACCAAAAAATTTCAATTTCGTATGTTTAATGCTTAGGATTAAGATGACAGTTATTATATGAATTTATCTCTAATATGTTCCTGTCAGTCATTGGAACGATAGAGTATTATTCAATTGTAGTTATGTTATGTTACTATTCTAGGGTTTATATTGTGCATTTCATTTTAAGTATTTTATAACTCATGAATTTCAATTCCAAGTGCATCTTGCCGAAAGTGATATATGAGTCGAAGAGAAATTTTTGCTTGTTACAAGAAAAGTTGATTTTCTTTTTATTAAAATCATGTTTCACATCGATATGTCATGTTAGCCATTTTAATTTATTTTCTCAAAAAAATTATGTAAATTGTTTTATGATCAATTTATTTATAGAAAGATAGAGAATATATAAAGAATTTTTTTTATTTGTTGGTTCTATTGCTTTATTTGTTCATCATATAATAATCATTTAGATATTTAAATCACTTCAATATGTAGTATTTTCATATAAATGTTATTAAGTGTATTTAGTGCATTGACCATAATAATACACACCTTTTCTCGAGATTTAACTATGTATGAGTTTTTTGCGTGAGTAAGTTTTATTGGACACTCCACCGATTTCAGGAACAAAATAATTGTTAGACTAATAATTGTTTTATTTTGTAATGATGGAAAAAATAAAAGTTTTTTATTATTATGAATAAGAGAATAAAGAAAAATCCCACCTCACCGATGTCCTTAGATCTAATGGCTAGAACACCTCCCAAATCAACAAAGCTTTTCACTTATCCCTTCACTCTAGAACCAAAAAGGCCCCAACCTCTTCCCCACCTTTATTGCTCATCTATCTTCCCTACATCCATGGTGTTATTGATCATATTTCTAATATCTTAGCGAAAAATAATATCAAAACCCTTTTTAAAACCCTTAAGCATCTTTTTAGAATTACTAAGGATACATCTGACCCTATGCTAAGCCAAGAAGTTTATCAAATTCCTTCCTCTTGTAGAAAATCCTACATTGGCCAAATAGGTCCTTCAATCAAAACCTATCTTAAAGAGCATATAGTTGACACACTCCACAACCACATCTCTAATACAACAATCACAAAACACTCGCACACTTCCAAAACATAGTGTATATTTTGACCAAGTAAAAATCCTCGCATAAACACCTTATTACTCCTTCAGTATCATTCGTGAAGCTCTTGAAATCGAAAAAATTCCCAACAACTTTAATAGGGAAGATGGCTATAGACTCCGTCAATCATGACTACCTACTATTCATCACCTAATTCAATAAACGTCTTCATCTTTCTTATTTTCTCCCTTCTCTTGTATCATTTATATCTTCTTCCTAATCTCCGCTAGTGAGGTTTTCCTCCTCCTTTGATATCTCTCAATTATTCCTTTGTTCATTATTCATTCTTTACTTATGACATGGCTTATTCTTTATTCTTAACAAATTATATATCCTTTCTAAATATAGCGGAAGTTTCCTCAGACACACAAATTTTATTAAAGAAGAAAAATACTTTACACAATTAATGCAAGAGCTTACAATCTCCAACATTACTCTCACATGAGAAAATGAGAGCTTTAATAAGCTCATCATACTAATTCTAAGATAATTTTTGTTATGGAAATCTTATCACATAATCATGTTAGTATTACAAGTGTCCATGTAGATTACATAAAGATTCTAACAATTTCCTATTTTGTTGCTTCTAAGAAGTGACTCTTTTCTAGACTCATTATCTAATATAACTAAATACATTCTAGAAAATCCTAAGTACAATAAAATAATATTATACCAAGTACTTTAGGATCATAATATCTAACATTCTCCCCTTTGATCCAAAAGTAAATTGGAACAAATACCAGGTTCTTCTGTAAACGTAGTAAATTTGATCTTGTCGATGTTAGGATATTTAGACACTTAGGAGTTAGTTAAGATCTACTTGGTATAATATGTCGTTAGGTAAAAGTGTGTTTCTTTAGTATGCATTAGTATGCATTTGTAGTTAGGAAATCCGACGGTCACGATATGTTCCCGACATA
>ML792626.1:0-16834 GCA_009831015.1 Picea engelmannii
AAGTTGTCCAAAAATATTGTTGTAAAATATCCAAAAATAGTGAGTCACAGATATGTCCAAAACACATTGTTGTCCAAAAATAACAAGTCTTGTCCCAAAATAAATTATATCCAACAATGGAATAATCATAAAACAACATTATAAAATCAGAAGTCATATTTCTTATGTGAGGCAATTTGCCTCTGTCTGCTTTCCTGGGATTTTGTTAGTTTTATGACTTCTAAATCTTCATCAACAAGTTTTTTACCTCTTGTTGTTAATGCTTATGGATGCATATCCCCAAAATAAATATGTCTATCCTCAAGCTTTGGGTGTTGGGAATGTGAAGTGATTGAATGTCAGGATGTTACAAATCAATCAGAGTTGTTAGGATGGGCAAGTCGTTTGCCTTTACTAGGCTCTGGTTCTTAGATTTGAGACTTTAGCTTTTCCAGTGGCCGAGTTGAATGGGCATGTGTGGCTTCTGATGTAATATGCATGGAAGATCGCTTGAGTGGAGGAGGAGTTAATGAAAATGACGTTGTTGGCCATCCTAGAACTTGATTTTGAGGGGGATTAACAACATCATTCCAACCATCATTGGATGGAATCTTGGGAGGTAGGGACACATGTGGATGGACAAGTATACCAAAGATGATATGATGAGGTTGAAAGGGTGTTCTTTTTAGTGGAGGTTGGGGTTGAAAGGATCCTTGTCCTGCTAGGTTTAAGAAACCTATCTGTAAGAGTTGGTTCAATTCTTCAGAGTCTATCAAACATAGTGACCAAACTGAGTTTATAAAACATAGTGACCATGGATTATATATTTTCAAAATATGTCTTTGATCAAAAAATGTATTGACTAAAATTTGCCTCTGTTGTCATATATCAATATCAAAATGATGAAGAAAATTTTTAATTCCATACAACAGGGGGGAAACAAATGACCTTTTAAAATGATATATGGAATCATGAATCAATGAATGACTTATGTAAAGTGGTAATATGAAGGGGTTTTTTCCTATGTGTACAAAACAAAATATTATAATTCTCAAACAATTAGTCCCATTTTATTCCAATACCCAGAACTTCATTTTGTTCAACAACCACCAGAATTTATATAAGTAAGCTTAAAACAAAACATATGCCAAATAAAGTTTATGTTCCCTTACAACAATATCGACTAAGTCAAATCTAACCCTATTTGAATAACTTTTCACTTTCCTTTCAACGTAATATACAAACCACAATCCATCAAGATCTCTTTTAAACTATCAGTTAGTACATCATGGATATAATTTATGCCACGACCATATAAATTTGAACAACAAGGGTTTGCAATTCATTTAATTACCCCTTTATCATTGTAAGCTTAACATAATGCCAATTGAGTGTTGAGACTATCGACTTGAAGGGTTACAAAAATCTATTATAAATTCGGTTGTTTCTTGGAGAGGATTGCAAAAACCTAGGGTTTAGCAAAACATTATAACCCAAAAGTTCTTGGCTTGCGCGAAATCAACCAAAACCATGAGCCGGTGATGGAAAATGAGGGTTTAAAATTTGATAAAGAACACTCTTTTATTTTAAGAATAAATTAGCCATGGAAAACAACTAGCATTTTTGTTGTGAAATAAATGTAGAGGTGTCGAATAGACAAATAAACAAAACCTAGATTAGTCAGGCTTTAGACAGGGGTGTTTGTATATCATACAAGACTATGAAGTAATATGACCAGAGGACACACCATCTCAGAGAAAAAGTGTTTGTGGTAGGGTTTGCAACAAATCAAACATGAAGAAAAAATTTTAAGGAAACATTTTGTAATGTATGGTCAACTAAAACTAGTGAAAGTAGTTCACAACAATAGTCTAGAACCGATAAACTATAGTGAAAAATATACACAGAGGTAAAACCCTAGAGGTTAAGTCTTGAAGCATAGCGAGAAGAAATGAGTTTTTACAGTATATTTGTGTTTATGATACACAAAACTATTGAAATCGACAGAGGGAAGTATACAACATAATTAGTCCATGAAAAAACGACATGCTCATCCACATATCAAACAGAGCCTTTTTCCAAATTATTACTGCAAATAAAAACATGCATTTGATGGGTACAAGCTAAGGTTACATACCTTCCTTAAGCGCTTGTTTTACTTTTGAAAAAGATGAGTTATCATGCCAGCAACAACCACAGCTAAATCTTGGACTGCTTTATTGTTCCAGAGCTCCAAACCCAAATGAACAAAATGAAATGCTAGAATGTTCGAGGGTGAAAAACCCGATGAAATGTCTAGGTCCCATGCATTGAATGCATGGGACCTCACATTCTCCAAAAATTACTAACATATTAACTATTGATCCGAATCATACTTCCACTAATATCAACGATCCAACCATATGCCCAATAACCATGCCAGGTATTCCAATTATCATGTGCCCCATAACCATGTCACCACACCATAAATTAATATTAATTCAAACGACGACTAAAATTTACCAAAATTTGTCCCACATTCATTGCCATAAAATAATGCGGCAGATATATAAAAAACAATCTAAATGATAGAAGCAAGGTAAAAAATATGGTAAGTGTCATACGTTATCACCACTGATTTATACCATATGCACTATGTTCAAGAACTTCATACCTTTTAACTTCAACGCGCCAACCTCAACCATATAACCAAACAATTACCATAATGTTTTACATTTGGATAGTATCAAATTTTTCATACATGTGATGAACTACATACTATGCACAATATTTGCACAATGAACCCTTTTTTTAAAATGTGCCATTTAACCAACCAGAGACCAGACTCATGACAAATGTGTTGTTGAGAAATATCAACTATAAACAAAAGAACCTTGAGTTGCTCCATAATTTTTTGTGACCCCCTCTTATCATTTATCAACAGACTGTAGGTAGGATGAAATATTTCCTGAAGTTTTATGAATATAACCATTCATAATCATATCAGAGAAGAAAAAATAACACTGCAAACTGTAGGTGAGATTGATCTTTGTACTGCAAATGAAATATGATCATGACATATGCTCATGGAATCACATTATCATATGGACAATACTCAATCTAAGGGGATATATGAAAGTAAATGACTTTTCTTTCTTCCTAGGGTGGCCCACCTATAGTTATATATTTATATATCATAGATAAATAGATAAAATTTTAAATTGTGCTCTACAACAATCTGCAGGTTGGTGACTAGTTGGCGAATTTATGAGTCAACATCTGGCAACTCCACAGGGTAGGAAATTAAATTGGCTAGAACTGAGAATATCTGGTTTTGCTCGTATCAAAAGCTATCAAGTTTCTCTGATATACTCTTGTAACGAAACTATATGGAGGGAATAACAGGAAAGAAGAAATGGGAATAGCTTAGTACTTCATGTATCAAAAAAACTTTGTAGGTATGGCAACTACTACATAAGTAGCACTATGGACCCTAGAATATCATATGTTTCATTCTACCCTTATAGATTTCAAACATTTAATAAAATGTGTAGTTGACATGACAAGGAAAATGACCTTTAAAAATGATTCAAACAAAATATCAAGAAAATGAAATCTGGAACTGAAAAAGTTGAAAGAAAGTCATTTGTACAAACAAAAAATAAATGAAGAAAAATATATACAATAAGCATTAAAATTTGGTCAATCAAATCAATCTGGCTCAACATAATGCATCAAATGTGAGCCATTCATTTTGAAGGAAAACAATTGATCTTCCATGTCCTTTAGTAACTATGAGTTATTACCTATGACAAAGGAAATTTTATATGGACTTAGCCAAAGCTTCTGAAATTTAGATTGTTTCCCCTTTTCAGCGTGAGAAGCATCCCAAAGTAATACTTTGTCATCAACCTTAAAAACAATAGATTTATCCTTTTTACCAATATATTTTTTAACTGTTTGTTTCCCTTTTCTCATATTTTCTAAAGCATGTTTTCTTTGTTATTATAAAGCGAGTAGAGCAGTTATTCTCTGAGAAATATCTAATGAATTTAATTTGTGAGTCTGTAATGCTAATCGGAGAGAGGTAAGTTCAAGTTATACAAGCATAATTGCTTCATGGCCGTATAAAAGTTGGAATGGGGTATGGCCAGTGCTAGACTTGGTAGTGGTCTGATCTGCCCAAAGGGCGTATGTGAGTAGTGTGTGCCACTAACGAGGTTTATCATCTATAATCCTCTTCAAATTTTTGATCAAATTCTTATTAGTGGACTCAACCTACCCATTTCCCTGCAGATAATAGGTGGATGAAGTAAAATGTTTCACACCAAATTTGCTAAGAAACTAAATGAACTTTGCAGAAAAGAAAGTTGGCCCATTACTTGAAATAATTTCAAGAGGAAGACCAAAACGAGAGAAAATGTTTGATTCCAAGAGGGAAAATACATGTTCATCTTGTGCATGCTTAAATGGTACAGCTTCAACCCACTTGGTGAAGTAATATGTAGTTGTAAGTATGAAAAAATGCCCCGCAGGAAGGATTTATGGGACCAATGAAATATAAAACCCATTTAGCAAATGGAAAATCAGGAAGAACAGGTTGAAATGGCATGGCACAAAATTGTCCTCTACCAACAAGTTTTTGACACTTATCACAAGCCCTTGTAAATTTAAAAGAATCTCTAAAAATATAAGGCCAATAATACCATGTTCTCAGGATTTCGAAGGTAGTGGATTTTTCTGCAAAATGACCACCGATATGAATGTTAAAACCTCTTGATCCATAAATTTCTTCCAAAATTTTATGAGTTGTTGTATCATCTATACAACATAACAATAACCCATCAACATACCTGCAGAAAAGAGAATTTCCTAAAATCAAATATTTAGAGGCTTCATGGCGCGGCCTCTTGCATTTATGAGATTCCAAGTAATCAAGACACTTTTGATATTGTAAATAATAGACAAGATCCTTGTACCATGGATGTTCAACAAGATCAAGATTTTGATTTTCAATATAGAACAGTGCTAATAATGCATTTCCATCACTTTCAAAAGAATCACTTGGTTCATGATGTTGAGCCAAGTGAAGTGCTAAGTCATGTCCCTTAATCATTTTTATGTTGTAATTGTTAAATCATGTTCTTGAATTTTCGCAAGCTAAAGAGAAAGTTTACCTGAAAGATGAGTTTGTGAAAGTAAGAACTTGACAACAGGCAAAGGGACTTTTACTTGTGTGTGCTTTCCAAGAATAAAATGGGGAAATTTTTTTATGGCCTTAACAAGAGAAAAAATATGCTTTTCAATAAAAGAATATTTGATTTCATCATCGGATAGACTCTTTCTCATGTAAGCTATAGGTTGTTCGTTATTTTGATCATCATTTTGCAGAAGAATAGCAGGAATTGTTTCTTCTGTTGAATTGGTATAGATAATGAAGTCTTTGTCAAAATCTGGTTTTGCCAAGACCAGTGCGGAAATTATTACTATTTTAATTCCTTTGAAGGCCATTTCAACATCCTTTGTCCAAGAAAAATATTTTTCATGTTTCAACATGTTATGAATAGGCTTAACCATTACAGTGAAATTAGGAACAAATCTTCTAACGAAATTAACTCTGCCCATAAAAGATTGTATTTCCTTTTTAGATGTAGGGGCTGGAATATTCAAGATTGTGGTAACCCTCTCAAGATCGATGTTGATCCCTGAATCTGAAACAATGTGACAAAGAAGCTTACCTTGAGTGACACTGAAAATAGATTTTGAAGGATTTAAAGATATGCCAAATTTTCTACATCGTAAAAAGACCTTTTTAAGATGATCAAAATGATCTGATTGGGTTTTACAATACGCAGTTAAGTCATCAAGATAGATCTGAATTATCTTGTAGATAATATCATCGATCGTCATTTGCATAACTCTCTGAAACGTGGCATCTGTGTTAGATAAGCCAAAATGCATTCGTTCATAGGCAAAGGTGCCCCACCAAGTTGTGATTGTGGTTTTATACTTGTTTTTCCTTTTAAATTTAATTTGATTATAACCCGAAAAACCAACGAGTAAGGACATCAATTTTTATCCAAAAACTTGCTGCAAAATCATTTCCATATTAGGAAGAGGAAATTTATCCTTCACACTAGCTCTATTTAGCACACAAAAATCGACGTATAACCTAATCTCACATGTATTTTTATGTATGGGGACCAGATTGGACATCCACTTAGAATATTTAATTGGAAAGATTATGTGAGCATTTATTAACTTTTCCACTTCTTTTCTAATTGTAGCTTCAAGTGCAGGATTAATGGGTCTTTGTTTCTACCTAATAGGTTTAGCTCCTTCCTTAATCAGAATAGCATGTTGCAGGGAAAATTTTAACAACCCCCCCTAAATTTATATGTATAATAAATGGGTGAATCCCCATGACACATGGGAGAGTGTGAATGATATTTTATCAATAACATAATATGCATAAATAATTTTTCAGTGAATCTTTCACCAAATTATATAATCTTGTAAAATTTGGGCGAATCTTTCACGGAATTATATAATCTTGTGAAATTGTGGGAACTTTTCACATAATTATAAAACCTTTTCAAAGTCTTGGCGAATCTTTTAAAAGTCTATTAATTTAAATAAATTCAAATCAATGTTCAATCTTGGGAGTATTCCAAGAAAATATGGTACAAAACAGAGCACTTATGTCACATGTGCTCACCTACACAATGTAGTCAGCAAGACATTTTGGAGACTAAATATATATGCCAAGCACTAAAAATATCTATGCTTATATCACTAAATATATACATCTCTTATCTTTCCTTATGCTTTCCCTCTATGCAATTGACTAGATCCACAATGTTCTAGGTTTGTTTATAGTATTTAGTTGAGAAGCCATAAAGGCTTAGAGAATTGTCAAGAATCAGGATTCATGTCCCACATAACTTTGTTAACCTACTCAAGTGAGACATTGTATGATTGTTGGGTGCTAAAATTGCCCCTTTTACCTTATCATTTCAATGTCATTTTCATCTCATTCTCTTGTATTAATTCATTTACATTTCCTATGAGAACCTCAATCCTGGAGAAGGTACATTTCATTATTGATTCAACATTGTGTTATGTTAAAACTTAATCGATACTTTAATTGTAAACTAGGATGATGTTTCCTTAGTCCTAATTTGGGTAATTACACAGTCATACCTGTAAACCACGTAGATGTACATATATGCAAATATGTTGGTGCTGAAACACTTGGCTCATGATGAAACATGCTCCATGCATGAAGAAGACTATGTAGAATTAATAAGAATGAATGCAGATATGTTGGTGCTGAAACATCATGCTGAAACACCTGGATAAAACACGTTGTACTCATGAAAAAGACTATGCAGAATTAATAAGAATGTTCAATGAATGCAAATATGCTGGTGCTAAAACACCATGCTAAAACACTGTGCTGAAACATGCATGAAGAAGACTGTGTTAATATACTCAAGTGAGACATTGTTGGGTGCTAAAATTTCCCCTTTTTCCTTATCATTTCCATGCCATTTTCATCTCATTATCTTGTATTAATTCATCCCTATTGTTTACATTTCCTATGAGAACATCAATCCTAGAGCAAGTACAATTGATTATTCATTCAACATTGTGTTAGGTTAAAACTTAATTCATAGTTAACTTGTAAACTAGGATGATGTTTCCTTAGTCCTAATTTGGGTAATTACACAGTCATACCTGTAAACCACAGAGATGTACATATATGCAAATATGTTGGTGTTGAAACACCATGCTGAAACACTTGGCTCATGATGAAACACACTCCATGCACGAAGAAGACTATGCAGAATTAATAATAATGAATGCAGATATGCTAGTGCTGAAACACTTGGCTGAAACACGTTGTACGCATGAACAAGACTATGCAGAATTAATAAGAATGTTCAATGAATGCAAATATGTTGGTGCTGAAACACCATGTTGAAACATGCACAAAGAAGACTATGTTAATATACTCAAGTGAGACATTGTTGGGTGATAAAATTGCCCCTTTTTCCTTATCATTTCCATGTCATTTTTATCTCATTCTCTTGTATTAATTCATCCCTATTGTTTACATTTCCTATGAGAAAATCAATCCTAGAGCAAGTACAATTCATTATTCATTCAATAGTGTGTTATGTTAAAACTTAATTCATAGTTAACTTGTAAACTACGATGATGTTTCCTTAGTCCTAATTTGGGTAATTACACAGTCATACATGTAAAACATGGAGATGCACATACATGCAGATATGTTGGTGTTGAAAAACCATGTTGAAACACTTGGCTGAAACACGTTGCATGCACGAAGAAGACCATGTAAAATTAATAAGAATGAATGCATATATGTTGGTGTTGAAACACCGTGCTAAAACACGCATGGAGAAGACTATGGGCCATGGTCCCATCGATTCCATAATATATAGCTAGAAAAGTTACTCCACCATTTTCATCTATGGCCATCAATAATAAGTATCTATTAATGGAAGGTATTGATAAGTTGAATGTAATCACCACCTCATATTTTGCTTGTCATCAGTCAATTCTCGCATGTATGTGTCCGTGGTTTACAACCTATAGGTATGACTGGTCACTGTGACATGTGTTTGACATGATGCTGTGAAATAATGACTGTTCCATGCCCTTCCACATCAACAACAGACGACCAATACCGTCAGTTCAAGTTGGGGGGTATCCCATCATCCCTGAATAAATTAACCAACCGCTACCATAAACGTTCAATCAACATGGTTGTCAGGTTGATTTTCCCACAAAATTTGAATCACCACAACCTTTCCAAGAATACCAACAAATATCCTTCCATTGTTCATGCGCGCTCATGCATGCTGAAGCTCCTGGGTTTGTGTTGGGAATTTTGAACCTGAAACTCCTTTGTAATATTGTAACAACTAATTACACAAAAGAACGTTCAATATGGGAGGATTTTGAGTCTGTCATGAACCAGTAACCCTTGACGCCCTGCTTCATCTCCCAAAAGTCTATAGAATATTTGAAGACGTAGGGTGGGTAGCATATTTTGAGTGGTTGGAAAAGTTTGACAGCGATATTTCTCTAGAATTCGCCCATAATTTAACAGGAACCCATTCACATGTTAGAGGTTTGGAGATTAGTGTAACAAAGGTAGTTATATCCTTTGTTACAGGGCTTCCCAGCACTGGCAGAAAATGGTTTGGACGAAGGAAAACCATTTCTAATGCAAAGACCAATTTCTTAGAGGAAGGAGAACAAGTGTAGCCTAGAGGACATGACACAACAATATAGTCTTTACCTCAACCTTGGGACCAGGTTGCTATTTTCTTGAAGAAATATATTACATGTGAAAGTAGGTACAATATTTTTTACACGTATGATTTTGTTCTGTTGTCACACATTCGTCATGGATCATTGATAAATATGCCTTATTATCTGTTAGAATCTTTGCATAATATGATACATTATGTAAAACAATCATGTTTTCCCCAAGGTTCTGTCACACACCACTGTCTGATAAAATTAATAGTGTTGAGAGCCTTGGAACTAAAAAATCAGACATGGGCTCAATTCATTGCCAAGGGAGAAGTATAATTTGATGAAAATGATGGAAATGAATCGGAAGAGGAGGAATGAAGTAGTGACAAGATTATTTCAGATAGGGAAAGAGAGGAAAGAGAAAGAATTAATGAAGAGTCGGGACAAGATAATGTTGTTGGAGAACTAGGAAAGAGAAGTGGTGATGTAGAAATGAGGGATAGCCCTAGAGTTGTGATTGCAGAAAATGTACATATGGAAGATATTGGAGTGCGGATGGAGGAATATCTGCACCAAAACCCTGAAAAATCACCTACCATTATAGTAGAGGAAAATGAGCAGTTGATAGAGGAGAATCAACCAACACAACATGAAGGAGTGGATACGGAAAAAGAACTGAGAGTGGAAGAACCCATGGAAAAAATGAGGGAAGGATCAGATACAAAGATGCCTTCTGAAGATACAGTGAAGGAATTAAGTGTGGAGAGTTCATCGTCACCTGAAAGGGCAGAAACTCCACCAGAATAGATTCGACAGGTTGAAATAGTGATTCCAAGTGAGAATGTAATTGAGTTGCAGGAAGAATAATCTGCTTTGCATAATGATTATTCCCATGTTTCCCCTGATTATGAAGTTGAAATTGTATCAGAGAAACCTCCCCAAATAGTTCCAAAGATATTAAGGAGGAAGAGCCCATTGCCAGTGTTTCCATCAACTTTCTCAAGTACAAGGAGAAGGACCAGGGTTGTTGTCGCAGCAAAAGCAACTAAACTAAAAATGGAAAAAATTGAGATTCCTGTGTTGCATCCTCTTCCACCCACTGTTACACAAGAGACATTGGGTGATGAACAACAACAAGAAGCTATCGTTGTAACACAAGAACCAATTGACAACCTGAGACCAAATCAAAGAGCTGCTGAAACACAAGAACTTGCTGTTGAAAGAGGTAAAATTCAGATTCATTCTCTTTTTTTTTGAGAATGATCAATTGAAAAGAGAAGTTCAGATTCTTACAGGGGAATTTGAAATTCTTAAAGTAGAAGAGGGAGCCCAAAGGCCTCCACCTCATGATGTGGATTTATTAGTGCAAGCAACCCATCTTTTAGGAGGACATATTGTGCCATCAGAGAAGGATGAAACACATGAAACATTTAAGGAATATTTATGTCCTGAGTGTGGGGATATTTATAGATTGGTTGGTTATGAGGTGACCCTTCTTGATCCCTTAGCTTTGGGAATAATCATAAGACAGGAAGAGTTATTTGAGGCAGCACAGAGAAACAAAGCCACTGCCACACACGAACCAATGGCTAAGGAAGAAGAAAAACAAACTATTGAAACACCTGAGAATGACATTGTAACACAAGAACCAATGGTACCTGATTTAAATATGAAGTCTAATAAGGATATAAAAGGATTTTTCACTGTAACACAAGAACCGGTGATGGTTAAGACTATTGAACCAACCAGCCTGAGAGTACCACTCCTACACAAGAACCAATGATACCTAATTTAAATCAACAATCTGATGAGGCCATGAAAGAAGCAATTGTCACACAAGAACCAGTGGTTGAGGAAGAGGAATTACCACAGCCAGATAAAGTCATTGTTACACAAGAACCAATGACACAAGCTCAAATTCCTCTAGAAATCAGTGACCAGGATGAACAAGAAGTTGACCATCATGACACGAAATATAATAATATCTTTTTGTTGGCAGAGATTGATAAATGGAAGCAACATGTTGCCATGTTTGGAGAAGGAATGATTCATGTGCCAACCCACAGAAAGGAAATACAGGACTTCAGGGAGAAATACACTGAATGTTTGACGTCTCAGAAATTTAAATGGGAAGAAATGAAGAAAGAATTGGGAGTGTTGAAGAAGTTGCAAGCTAATGCCAGATTCTACTACAGGATAAAAATAAAATGTATTTGTTAGAAGAAGAGTTGTTGAGCTGTAGAAGCCCTTCTCCCTCATACACAGTCTTCCTTCATGAACAATTAACTATTTTTAAGCTTAAAGCTATTAAGAAAGGAAGGTCTTATAAAATGATTAGTGCCTCTGAGTTCTTGAAACTTTCTCCGAGAGTGATTTCTCAGATCAAAATTTCTTGTGTGAACTTTATTTGCATGAACAGGCCTACCCATTGGATATAAAATTTAATCATGTTCCCTATGTAGGAGATGTGCAGTTGAGAGCCTTCACTTATTTTTTGAACAATCGGGAAAAATGGTGGAATTCCTTCCACACAATCCAGAAGAATGAAGGAGAAGCAACATTATGGATTAGGGGTGAACCATGTACTCCTATTACTATTTTTAATATACATCGACATCTACTCTCTTCATCTTACAGGACTAGAAAAGTGGCAAACCTTCAAAGGTTTGTCATAGATTCTTGTGTTAAAACAATTAAAGTTCAGAAACTGTTTGCACTGGAAGGTAACATATTTAGATGGGAAGCATCCTCTCTGGCCTTGAGGACCAAGGATCCCTACAGTCATGACAATTTTACCTATGCTTTTTCTTGGGTTCTTAGATATATTGAGTGCATTCATACTTGTGGTCCACAGTGGTTGGGGTTTAAATTTCATTTCCCTCTTATTTGTCTTCAACAAAGAAGTATCAGCATAAGTACAAATTGACTAAGAAGGATGAAAGGGAATGCTGGGAAGAAGTGATTTATTCTAGGGGCTACAAGAATTTAGAAGATAATGCTGCATCATCCTACAATATTTCTAATTTGGATTGGAAAATTTCATGCCCCGACTCAGACTCTGATTCTGAGTGAGTGAACTTTGAAATTGCACGAGGACATGAAATGGTGCCATTGGGGGGAGATGTTGGGTGCTAAAATTTCCCCTTTTTCCTTATCATTTCTCATTCTCTTGTATTAATTCATCCTTGGACCCTATTGTTTACATTTTCTATGAGAACATCAATCCTAGTCCCTAGAGAAGGTACAATTCATAATTCATTATTCATTGATGATTGTGTTATGTTAATTCATAGAGTACTTGTAAACTAGGATGATGTTTCCTAATTTGGGTAATTACTAATGAATTAATAAGAATGAATGCAGATATGCTGCCAGCTGGACCGCTGGTGTTGAAACATCTAGCTAAAACATGCATGAAGAAGACTATGGCACCACCGATTGAATCTCCTCGTGGATCTAGCATATCCATCTGGAAGAGGGTGATCTTCTGGAGACTGGAATTAGAACAACTTATCTAGGGAACCGTGCAACTTGCCACGTCATTGGATAAAAATTGGAGCGTCGGTTTCTAAGTTTCTAATTTTTTTTATTGTAATCTTAACAGTCTCTATTTTAAGAAGTTATGAACATATTTAGAATTGAAATATTCTCAAGACTGTTCAAACTATTGGTAGTTTCATTCTATTCTAAGAACATGGCATGGTTTAAAAGATGTACAAAGTGTTTATGCTAGGCAACTAGTCCTTGTTTTTCCATTGAGCACTAGAGAATTAACATTGTATCTAGCAATTTAATCTCTTAATAAGAAGTGACAATGTTTAGCTGAATTTCTGTTAGTGATTAATTCTTTTTAGTTTTTTTAAAGGCATCTCTGTTTGGAGAAAGGGCCCACCTCCACATAGAGCTCGCCTCAATCGATTGTTAGTTTTCTCTTCATGTGCATGTCACATGATAAATCAAAAACTTAAGCTTTGTCTGTAATATGTATGATTAATGTTGTTGAAGCAGTAATTATTTTTGGATTGATGTTGTTGAATAGATTGCAATTGTTGTTGTAATAGTTTGTTATCTTGAAAGTGTAATATTTCCTGAATGGTCCAGTTATTCATTGTCACTTGATGATTAGTATTGTTGTTACATCTCAACCATCTCACCAAATGATATCATAGATTAATTTCTCTATTGTTTATTGCTGAGCCAGATCTAGATGGATGTGTGATTATGGATTTATGATTTAATGAAGTTACTATTTCTTTGAAGTGCAAATTTTATTTATGCAATCATAGAGTAGATATTTTGAGAGGATTTAACTTCTTGCAAAAGTAATATAAATATTTTAATTCATTTCATTTGAGTGGTTTCTTTTCTACAAGGAGTGGTTTAGTGGTGAAGGATTAATTCAACAATTAGACTTAGAATTGTTCAGTGAGAAGGAAATCTATACTAGTCTTAGCAATGATCAGAGTTTGAGTAGGTATTGATTAGCTTGGGTTAGCATATGAATTATTGTCAGAAGGAAATCTATAACATTCTCAGCATATGAATTAGTGTCAGAAGACTTAATGTTTTTGCATAGACTGTGCTTGATTGCCTTTGAAATAACCAAACTAGATTACAAATCATTTCAATGATTCATAAAATTTTTATTTAGAGGCTACATGTAAAGTTTTTTTATTCATGACATTAAAATTATAAATGCATTAGATGAATGTTGGTCTCATTGGCAATAGATGTCCTACGATGACTACGTAGGAATCTAGTAGGTCAGTACATAGACCATTTTTCTCTTCGCTTAGCAACTTATGGCTCATTCCATTTATGAATACCAACATGTCTTCTCAAAGAAAATATAAATAAACATAATATATTCTAAATAAACCAATCAAGCTACTACAAATGGCTCAAGCTTCACTCAAGTATCAAATGAGAACCAGAAGCATTCAAGGGACTAACACAATCTTTAATCAAAATAAAACCAAACTTCCAAAGTTGAAAAAATGGTCCAAATGAAAACAACAAACAAACCATTAAAATTTTCCAAGATATCAAAGTTACAAATGCAAGAAGTTTCATGCACTTGAGTCTTGAATGAGCCCATTCTTTCTTAGTGAAAGTCTTGTTAATTAGTTATTTAGCCTTTAATACTAGGACACTATCTATGTGAAGAGATAGGTCTCAACTTCATCAAATGCTAGCTCCATTTCCTGTCACATATAGGAAAAAGAGAATGTGTTAGTTAACTATCAAACCATCAAACTTAAAATAGATTGGATCAAATAAATGTAGCTTCAATGTTACACTATTTAATACAAAATATAGAACCTATTTTTACCTTAAATGCAATCTCAAATTTACAGATGGTAATCTTGCTCCCATAAAGAAATACCTTTTTCCAATGTACTCCAAAAATAGAGGAACAATTAAATTAATAAACTAACAAGAATAACATCACATGTGCCATTCCATTAATTATTTCAACAACTCCAATCATCAATGGAACATGTAAGTCAAAATAAGAGTCCCCTCATGTATATTGGTTTAGATAGCATCTTGGGGTATATTAATATCCCAGTTCACATCAACATGCTGACCCTCATTTTCTATATTATGAACAAGAAACTTTGTAGATGAACTATTATTATGATCCTCCAAAATATTATCTTCCATATCAAGTTCATTAGAGTAATTTGTTGTGTTGTATTATCCCCTTCTATCACAATCTGATTGCCAAAGAGCTAGTGCTCTATTGAATGGAAAATTATTTATATCATACTTTGTTACATATAATATTAAACATATATCCATATGTTTATCAAGCTTGTTCCTCAACTTTGACTTCAAGAATGATAGTGAACTAAACATTCTCTCATCCTCCACCGATCCCAAAATCATGGTTTGACATAAATCTGCTAATTTGAAATATTATGACATGTTTTCTTCTAGGTATTGGATTTCACCTAATTTAGTCCATAATCTTGTTATTGCACCATGTTCTATAGGTTTCTCCAAACCACAATATTGAGCTAACATTGTTTTACCAAAGAGATTGGCTTGTTGATACAACTTTGATGAATCTAATATACCTTCAATCTCTTCTCATTGTACATTGTGATTCTTGCCAAATTGGTGCACTAAAATTTTTAATTTTTCTAAAAAGTAACTCTTTTAGCCTCTCTATTGTGTTCAAGGTTCCAATATTGAGGGTATACCACATACACGGCCTCAAATAATTCATCTCGAGGAAATCGTTACCTTATCTCTGATGCTAGTGATTTTTCAATTTCTATCAAGTTGTGCTTCACTCAAGCCACAACATTGTTGAAGTGGTCTCTTGACACATGGAACTCTTCAGTGATTCGTACCATATTACTAACATAATGAAATGGAACCATATACCCGTGCACTACCATACATAGTATTCCTTTTCCATCAAACTTCAAATAATTTTCAATGTTTTTTGTATCGATGATAGTAGTCCAACCTTTAAATATTGGACCTGTGAAAGACTTTGGCATCATATACAAATTATCCAATTGAAGACATGCTAATTTTCTTGTATGTATGTATTCTGCAATATACATTGTGCGACTCTAAGACATTTTCACACGGACATTCATTTCATAAAGCATAGGAAGAATTCCATCCAATGTTAATAATTTCTCTATATCAGTTAATCGAAAGAGAAGATCTTGAGCTTTGAATACACTGAAGTGATGTTCATACATCACCCCTACTAAGGATTGGTACTCACTAAATAGTCTTTGAGTTGGTCCATTCAATGATATCCATCTTGTATCAACATCTTTTAGTATCTATTTTCCATCTGTAACACCCTCAACAAATTGTTGAAACTATTTAAATTGTTTGGGACTATGACAAAAGTATGCAGAGTTTCACATACAATATCTTCAACTTTTGAAACTAGTCGAAACTTGCTTACTATTTTAAATGCAAGATTCATTCTATGAGACATACAATGAATACTAATCATAAATGGTGAATCTTGTTGGGGTCCTATAATTATAGGTAACTTGACTCTTCAGTTTCTATTTAGCATCACCCTCATGATGAAGTTCTTGGTTTGTTGGTCTCTCAGTTGTTTCATTCCCCCCCCTCCATCCTTTTCTCCCGATCCTCCATCACCCTGATGCAACCTTCATCCACCGCTGTACCCTTCAGTCCCTCACCCTTCATTCCTTCAACCCTTCACCAATCTTATCCCTCCATGAATAAACAAACTCAGGATAAAAAAATTAGGTTAATAGTTAGATTAGACCTGTTAATAATAAATTAATTATTAATTAATTAATTAATAATTGAGTTAGCTTGTTAGTAATTAATCAATTGTTAATTAATTAAATTAGCAATTAAGTTAGTTTATTAGAATTAAAATGTTAACAATAAATAAAATATATATAAATTAAAATAAAACAAAGTAATAAAAACATAAAAACAAAATACAATACATAACAAATAAACAAAATATAAAATACGAATATTAAAATAAACTAAAACATGTAATAAAACAAAAATCAAAATAAAAAATATTAAAAAACCAAACTAAAATACTATCCTAAGTTTC
>ML792626.1:16884-31392 GCA_009831015.1 Picea engelmannii
GGGGGGGGGGGGGGGGGTCCAGAATGAAGTTGTTTCTTAAAACAACTCTTGGAAACATGGCAGATCCACAATACAGTGGACCCACCCCCCCTAAAACTACTTACCACCTCAGGGGGGGTCCAGAATTACCACCTTTCCCCAAAATACCGCTTTCACAACATTTTTGACCAGTCGATTTTCGAAGGCGTTTCTGGGCAAATGGAGATGAATTTTAAAAAACCAAAAGAGGTTTTTGTTCATCATGGGATGAAGAAAAAAAACCCCCCCAGGATTTTCCCAGGTGCCATAAGCAAGGAGAATCGAATCCATCTTCGATCCCTATTTTTCCATATTTCCGATTTTTCCTATTACAGTCCCGATTTTGTGGGAGATGTTTCGGAGAAATGGAAATGAATTTAGAAAAACTAAAGGAGGTTTGTGTTCAAAACTAGTTGATCTAAAAAAAAATCCCCCAGTTTTTACACAGACCTCTCAGATTGGGAGAATCGAAGACTCATTGGGACCCCTTTTTTCAGAATTTGAGGAGGGAAAATTTTCCATAGGATGACATCTGGCGAAGGAAAAATCGACTGGATCTCCACGAAATAATACCATATCCTGATATAAAGATATGATTTCCACTCATGGGCAGCCACATCATCATCAAAGGCTATCAAAATCTGTTACCAGTGACTGATAATTAACACACAATGAAAGAAATCCGTGCAGTGCTGGCGAAATCCCAATTTTTCTGCAGTGCAATATTGTTAGTTTAGATTAGATTGAATGAAATCATAGTCATTTGATGACACAATCATTGTAATAATGGGTATAAATACTTCATGTTTTGAAATAAGAAAGGGTTGGACTTGGGGTGATCAAAATGTAAAAGTGCTCACAGGCTTTAATTGACTGTTATGATGAATACAAAGACTTTACTTCCAGATTCTTGTGTCATTTTCTGTGGTGAAGTGTTTCTGATGTAAATTGTTATTCCCTAGTTTATCATTATTTTTTTCTATTCTCATTGCTTATAAGAAGAGTATGCTCAGGATTTGTCAAGGACACCCTGATCTAGCTTAAAGACAATGTCTATGTTTTCTTCTAAAGATTGAATGCAAAATTCAGATAAGCTCTGCCCTGCATTTGAAATGACCTTTGATCTTTTCATCTCTCCATCTTACAAATTATAAGAATCCACTGATGTGACTGTCTTTCCTAGTTACATATGTCTCTGTTATTTATTTTTTCAATCATCTTTTATCTTTGACTGCATTTTTCCCAATGATCCTTTTATGTCTCAACCAAACCAATTCAAAATCCATAAACAAATCCATGTTCTACATAACTAGCCTAATATCTATTCAAACAAATCTACATCAAACAGAGAGATCCGTCTTTGAGTCTTGGAGGGATAGATCCCTGACTTGAAGCGGTTTTGATGTTGCCTCTGTGATTTCCTTCACAGCCTTGGGAAAATTACAGAGCGATAACAGAATGGCGACCGTACTGGGGAACTTTCCCCAGTAGTACACTTCAAAGTTCCAGATCTGATCACTAATGGTGGACAATGACCAGACACAAAAAGGCTGAGATCATTCACCTAGTGACTCCAATCTCTAGATCAGTCCCAATTTGAAGACTCCACTAGAGGAAGAACCTGAAGCATGACCAAGCAGCCTAGAAAGAGTAGGTATTCAAGTCCTAATTGTATTCAAGATGTTATAGGATTTTTCTATAATTATCTTCTCTCTTATTCTGATCCTAGTCAAGAGTACAATGCTAAAGTTTACATTGATCATTTGGAAATTGATGAGCTTCCAGAGACTAAGCCCCAAATTGTGGATCATGTACATACTCATACACTTGTGCATATCCCAGATGCACTTGTAGAAATCCTAGTGAGACATAACCCTCCTGCATTATCTCCTACTCTTGCTAAACCTCTGGATGGTTGTAAGCTTCTTGCTTCACCTCTTGTACCTGCCAAAATCCTAGATAGATACAAGCCCCTAGATTTTCCTCCTATCCTCCATGACCTCCCTGCAAATTACACCAATAATCTTCCTAGGTTTGATGGAGAGAATGCCAATATTACTGCTGAAAAACACATCCAGAGGTTTGAAGATTTCCTTGACCTTTATGAGGTTGAAGCTGATGATGTATATATAAGGATGTTTGCCTTGTCTTTGCAAGGTAAAGTTAAGAACTGGTTTAAAAATCTCCCAGCTATAAGAATTAACAATTTCCATCAGTTTGTGCAAGTTTTCCTAGATCGATGGGTGATCATGAGAAATGTCTTTCTCATCCTAGAAGAGTATGACCATTTGAAAAGATATCCAGGGGAAATAATACAATAGTTTTCAGCAAGGTTCAATAAGGTATATCATGCAATGCCTGTTGATATAAGGCCACCCCCAGGATCATCTCACTTGCATTTCCCAGATACCTTCGATCCTGAGATGGCATTCCAATTAAGAGAAAGGAACACTGCAGCTCTCGAAGAAATGCAGAACATTGCAGTTGATGTGGAGGCCAACTTGCTGGTCAAAAGGTCAAAGGTAAAGAACAAAGAAAAGGAGCATCTTAAATATTCTGAATCTAAACTAGACATTTTGGCCAACACCATGGAAGAAATGTTGCACAAGATTAGCATAAGAGAAAAACTCGATGTTCAAAGACATCATGTTCCATTGATTGTAGAAAAATAAAGGGTCACTGTCCCCAAACACCTTGCAGCCCAGCCTCAACATTTTGATCCACCCAACGATTATTTCATGTATTCAATTCACAATATAGTCAAAGATGAAGCTCAAAATCAGAAGACGGAGGATGATTCTTCTGATATGATATGCATGTTAAATGGCATTTCATCCATGAATGATTCACCCAAGCTTGATTGGTACAATGATGATTACACCACATTGGATTTTTCAAAGAAATCAGCCACATATGACTGGGAGGAAGAAGATAATTTGCAATCCCAGCAGGATAATCAATCTGTACATGGAAATTATGACAACAATGATCAAAGCGCATAAAATCTCGGGGTAAGTGGACAGACTTTACCCTTATGCTTCTCTTCTTTTAAATTTTTGAAGGAAATTTCTGAACAAGTGATAAATATCAAAGAAGGTAAATCTTTTGATGAGATAGTCGAGGATGTTAGTGTTGAGAAAGAGGCTATTTCAGATCCAGGATTACAATATCCAAGTTTCTCTGATTTTCTAAGTTTAGGGGAAAATTCAAAGCCTGAAACAGAATTTGAAATACTGGAATGTAACTCTATACCATTAGATTATAATTCATTTCAAATATTGAAGGAGGAAAGTGCAGAAAATTATCAGGAAAATGCAAACTGCCTGCCCCTATGTTTTGCCTCACTCCTGAGGAAACATTGCAAGAAGATTGTAAACAGTAAGAAAGAGGAATGTTCTAATGCAACAGTTGAGGAGAACAAGGATGTTATGGAATTTGATCCAAAAGTACAACCCTTGAATCTTTTTGAAGGCCGAATCTTATTATATGAAATCTTGAAGCTTGAGACAGGGGATGAGCTGATCCATTTTGATTCACTGCCTTTATGCTTTAATTCTTTTCATATTTTGAGAGGGAATCTCAGTTAGATTTTGGTTGAGGATCACAGTGTAAGCCATGAAATGCCAACAGAACAAATTCCACAATCATCTAAAATATTTGATGACCCTATAGCTGATATGCTTGATAGATTATGTTTTCAAAATCGGTTTTCATTTACCCCCAATGTCTTAAAAAATTGTTATGATATGGATATGATCAAACAGTCAACTACAGGGGTGTGTTCAGTAGAAGTATCATTTTAGAACCCACCAGAACATTTGCAGCCATATCAGGAATTTTTTGAGGATCTAGACAACATAAATATAGTACCAAATCATGAGGTTGAATTGGTTGAATTTGAACATCAGGAGATAGGTCATGTTTATCATGATCCCGTAGTTGTCTATGTGGAGAAGTTTTTCTTTTCATAATACCCATTGATTCCCAAAGTCTCTGGAATTGTCCACAGACCTAGGGCTTTTTGTTGTAAAGATCTGGGTGGAGATCAGTATGTGTTGCCTGTGAAAGTTCTATTTCCGATATTGATTGAAGACATTAAAGAAGAAAAGTTATTAGAGCAACTGCTGGACTGGCTGCACGGGTATTATTGTATCATTTAAAACAACAAAATTATCAACAGTTTAGGGTAGGTAGCAGTTTTAAATAAGCTCAGTCATTTGAGCATCATTTTCAGTATTGTATATTTTCCAGCAGAGTTTGCAGTTGATAGTATCTAGTTCAGTGTTTAGTCAAATCTGAGTCTGTTCGAAGATTTTAGCTACAGTGACTCCATGGCCCAATGAATAAAGCACCAATCTGCATGTTCAGAGTTCAGTGGTTCTTGAAACCTCCCGAGAGAGTTGTCATCCTCAGGTGGAGCCTATGTTGGGGTCCTATAATTATAGGTAACTAGACTCTTCAGTTTCTATTTGGCATCACCCCCGTGATGAAGTTCCTGGCTAGCTGGTCTCTCGATTATTTCATTTCCCCCCCTCCATCCTTTTTTCCTGATCCTCCATCACCCTACTACATCCTGCATCCGCTGTTGCACCCTTCAGTCCCTCACCCTTCATTCCTTCAACCCTTTGCCAATCTTATCCCTCCATGAATAAACATACTCAGGATAAAAACATTAGGTTAATAGTTAGATTAGACCTATTAATAATAAATAAATTATTAATTAATTAATTAATTAATTAATAATTGAGTTAGCCTGTTAGTAATTAATCAATTGTTAATTAATTAAATTAGTAGTTAAGTTAGTTTATTAGAATTAAAATGTTAACAATAAATAAAATATATAAAAATTAAAAAAAAACAAAGTAATAAAAACATAAAAACAAAATACAATACATAACAAATAAACAAAATATTAAATACGAATATTAAATTAAACTAAAACATGTAATAAAACAAAAATAAAAATAAAAAATATTAAAAAACCAAACTAAAATACTATCCTAAGTTTCTACCCACCCGCAACTTCACATTCACATCCCAAATAAAATCAAACCAACGACCATAAATCATAGCGGACCCCCCCTTGCCATCCGAAGTTTAATGAGAGGGGGGGGGGGGTTCAGAATGAAGTTGTTTCCTAAAACCACTCTTGTACATATGGAATCTCCACAATCCAGTGGACCCCCCCCCTAAAACCACTTACCACCTCAGAGGGGTCCAAAATTACCACCTTTCCCCAAAAAACCGCTTTCACAACATTTTTGACCAGTCGATTTCTGAAGGAGTTTATAAGAAAACAAAGATGAATTTAAAAAAAATGAAAGAGGTTTTTGTTCAGAACGGGCTGAAGAACAAAAACCTCTCCCAATTTTTGCACAGGTTCCATGAGAAGGGATAATATAATCCATCTTTGAGCCCTATTTTTCCTGATTTCCGATTTTTCCTGTTGCAGTCCCGATTTTGTGGGAGATGTTTTGGAGAAATGGAAACTAATTTAGAAAAACTAAAGGAGTTTTGTGTTCAGAACTAGTTGATATACAAAAACCTCCCCTGGTGTTTACACATACCTCTCATATTGGGAGAATCAAAGACTCATTGGGACCCCTTTTTTCAGAATTTGAGGAGGGAAAATTTTCCACAGGATGACATCTGGCGAAGAAAATATCGACTGGATCTCCACAAAATACTATCGTATCCTGATATGAAGATATGAAATCCAATCAGGGGTGGCCACATAATCATCAAAGGCTATCAAAATCTGTTACCAATAACTGATATTTGACACATAGTGAAAGAAACCCATGCAGTGCTAGCGAAATCCCAATTTTTCTGCAGTGCAATATTGTTAGTTTAGATTGGATTGAATGAAATTGTAGTCATTTGATGACATGATCATTGTAATAATGGGTATAAATACTTCATGTTTTGAAATAAGAAAGGGTTGGACTTGGGATGATCAAAATGTAAAAGTGCTCATAAGCTTTAATTGACTGTTATGATGAATACAAAGACTTTACTTCCAGATTCTTGTGTCATTTTCTGTGGTGAAGTGTTTCTGATGTAAATTGTTATTCCCTAGTTTATCATTATGTTTTTCTATTCTCATTGCTTATAAGAAGAGTATGGTCAGGATTTGTCAAGGACACCCTGATCTGGCTTAAAACAATGTCTATGTTTTCTTCTGAAGATTGAATGCAGAATTCAGATAAACTCTGCTCTGCATTTGAAATGACCTTTGATCTTTTCATCTCTCCATCTTACAAATTATAAGAATCCACTGATGTGACTGTCTTTCCTGGTTACATATGTCTCTGTTATTTATTTTTTCAATCGTCTTTTATCTTTGACTCCATTTTTCCCAATGATCCTTTTATGTCTCAACCAAACCAATTCAAAATCCATAAACAAATCCATGTTCTGCATAACTAGCCTAATATCTATTCAAACAAATCTACATCAAACAAAGAGATCCCTCTTTGAGTCTTGTAGGGATAGATCCATGACTCGAAGAAATTTTGATGTTGCCTCTGTGACAACCTTCATAGCCTTGGGAAAATTACAGAGTGATAACAAAGATGGTAGTTGTAGTTTGACACAAAGGCCATTCCTTTTCCCTTGCATTACTGATGCTCCATCTACTCTGACACATACCGACTTTTTTGCAATCACTAAATGATCCATACCACCATTTTCCTTCAAAGTCTTGATGACAAGTTCATAAATATTTTGAACTGTAGAATTCTTCCTCATTTTATGAATCCCAAGTAAATATGAATGCCTAACATGATCATTAAACATATAAATTCTCATGCAGATGCATGAAGTATTATCAATAGTTGTAATTTCATCCAAAGACAATGAAAAAAATCTAGCATTTGCAATATTCTCTTTCAAATCATCCTTTTCTACTTGAGCTAGATATTTTTCCCATTCCCAACCACTCGTTACTGACCAATGAGGAGATGGAAACAATTCAATAAAAGATACAAGTTCTTGTACTCTAGAAAATCTGTCATAGGATGACCTCTAGATAAGATGTGAAATACAATGCTTAATTGCATCGTCTTGGATAACAAATTTCTTTCCATCGTCTTTCCAAATAGAGATGTGATGGTTCCTCCACTTGCCTCGAGTTTTCTCTTACTAATTAAGTATGTATTATATTCATCTTCATATTTGACATGTCGACATTCCTCAAAATATTTCCATTTGATAATAGATTTATCCTCGCCATTTACAATTTCCTTATCATACACCTTTCCTGCTTGCTTCTCTATTGTATCTAACTTCATCTGTAATTTTATTGTCTTTCCAAGTTTCCAGCTACATATAATGAATCTAAATTCTCGTGAAGCCTCTTTCTCATTTGTTGGAGGTATTGGTTCAATAAATGGAAATTTTGAGACCCATTCCAATTGGAATTGTCTCCCTATGTCCCATTGGCCTTTTTTCCTTTCTGTGATTGTGAATGGTTTGTGTTTCCTTCCAAGGAAAAACCTTCAACATTGTTATTGTCAATTTATGGTGAAATCATCTGAATTTGATCACTAGAGGAACCTATTTAATCATCTATTATATGGATATTAGATGCATTCTTATGTGTTTGGTTATAATTGGGTTGAAATAGTAATATATGGTGGTTTAGGAAAAACCTAGAGTGGATTGTGGAAAATTTTGGTTAATTTATTTTCATGGTTAAAAATGGCCATATGGATAACTATCTTTCATTATTTTTATGTTATTATCATGCTACCTAGTAAGCAATACATTGTACAATATGATATAGTCTATAGCAATAGGTTGAGCCTTGAGGAAATGTTTGCATGAAATTATAATACCAACAACTTAGAATATTGTATGAAGATGCATATGAAGTGTTTGTAGAAATGTATGCATTAGATTTTTCATTCTTGCTCACTGTTCGACACAAATTCACTTTAGGCATGCCGCATCTATCTAAAACTATCTATAACTATGTTTATCTCGATGTGTGACATGGTCTTGATACTGTAATATCCACACAAGTACAAGCATGCATTTGAATGGAATTTTCTCTATTAAAACAAATATATGAATGTGAAATTATATCTTTGTGGGAAGAATTGCATTATTTATTCTTTGGATTATATTCTTGCTTGGAAATCTAGTATGATCGGTGGGACTTGGGTGCTCTGTCACTTGTGCGTGGAAACACACAAGCATGGGGATTTGGGAAACACAGTGTTGAAACATCGCGTTTTAACACCATCTTGTAAGTTGTGAGAATGATTTAAAAACGCCTAGGTAATTTATCCAAATTGCGGCCAAGCTCAAAAAATTAAACACAGTATACAAAATGATTGATCTACTCCAATCACTAACCCAAACAAGAACTCGTCATGACCTGAAGCCTCTGCTATCTTGGAGGGCTGAGGCTGAGTGGGCTCTATCACTGATCAGAATGACACGTGTGCATAGAAACACACAAGCAATGAGCATTGTGAAACACGGTGCTGAAACACCATGTTTTAGCACCAACTTGTGAGAATGATTTAAAAATTCCATTAGCTTAAAATCTTAAACATAGAACTACTGATCTACTCCAATCACTAACCCAAACAATCACTCGTCATGAATTGAAGCCTTTGCTATCCCGGAGGCTGGGTGGGCTCTATCACTGATAAGGATGACACTTATGAGTGGAAACACACAAACAATGAGCATTGGGAAAATGGTGTTGAAACACCATGTTTTAGCACCAGCTTGTGAGAATGATTTAAAAATAACCAGGTAATTAATCCAAACTGTGGGTAATCTAAGAAACTTAAACAAAAAACTACTGATCTACTCTAATCACTAACCCAAACAATCACTCGTCATGACATGAAGCCTCTGTTATCCTGGAGGCTAGGTGGGATCTATCACTGATTAGGATGACACTTGTGCGACATGCGTGGAAACACACAAGCAATGAGCATTGGGAAAATGATGTTGAAACACAGTGTTGAAACCCTGTGTTTCAGCACCAACTTGTGAGAATGATTTAAAAATGCCTAGGTAATTTAATAGTTTATCCAAACTATATTCTGCGAGTAAGCTCAAAAACTGAAACACAAATTATTGATCTACTCTAGAGTCCAATTGGCAATAACTAACCTAAACAATCACTCATCATGACCTGAAGCCTCTGTTATCTTGGAGGCTAGGTGGGGTCATGAGCTCTATCACTGATCAGGATGACACTTGTGCGATGTGCGTGGAAACACACAAGCAATGAGCATTGGGAAAATGGTGCTGAAACAACGCATTGAAACATTGTGTTTCAGCACCAGCTTGTGAGAAGGATTTAAAAACAACCAGGTAATTTATCCAAAATTTGGGTAAGCTCAAAAACTTAAACATGTTACACATAACTACTAATCTACTCCAATCACTAACCCAAACAATCACTCATCATGACCTGAAGCCTCTACTTTCCTGGAGGCTAGGTGGGCTCTATCACTGATCAGGATAATCCATACTATCATATGCACTTAATGAATTCCCAAAACAACTCAGCTACTAGCAGAGCGAAGAAACATGAGTCCATAAATGATAAGATATTAAGATTATCCCTACACAGTCGTGGAAAATTTCAAAAGTTTCACAGAGGGGTCAGAAGATACTTATGAATTACCCGATATCAAGATTCAAGGTGCTATCGGGGCCAGTCTGGAAACCAGAAATGTTGACACAGAGAGATTAGGAAGATGGTAATAACTCAGTGCTTTCTCCTCCTGTAATTTGCAAATTTTTACAAGAGAATTTCGAGTTGGAACTTGGCCTTTGAATATATCAAGCTAGGCGTGTTTGAATATTTCAAGTCGAACCACTTGGATCTATTAATATTGTGAATCACCATCAAATTGGGGAATTTTTTTTCGAAACCCACGACCGAATTCATGTAAATACTCCAAATCAGGGGTATCCTCTGTAAAACTAAAAAATCCAAATCGGTGGGCGAAAAAACCCTAAGGCCAATGGCTATTACCAAATCGAGAAGAATGATGGTCCTTGGCCCTGTGAAAAAACTAAAATGTGGGCGAAAACCCCAGAAGATCTATGGCTACTTCCAGAAATCAGGTGAAAGGGAGGATGACTGCCATTTTTCCAAGGCAAAAATGTAATTAATGTTTAAATTTAGACTGCCATTTTTGGGCTAAAAATATAATTAATATTGTTTTAAAAATAAAAGGGGGGCGAATTGGGATTAATATGGGTTTTTTTTTAAATATATAAAATTCGCCCTGCCAAAATTTGAAGGGGCTAGATTTCGCCCATGGGCGAAATTTCGCCCCTAAAATTTTCTCTATCATGTTGGATGAAATTAGGATAAAAACCATGAATATCCTCATAAGAAAAGGAAAAAACGCCTATAAATTCATGGAATAAATCCATGAATTTATTATTTTCTTCTTCATAACATTGGTCTCCTGTTTTTAGAATCTTTGGATTTTCTTGAGTTCCAATGTTCATGGGAATGATATCTCCTATTTTCTGCTTCAAATCCTCTTTTTTTCGATCCTTATTGTTGCTAACATCACTAGTCGAGAATGAGCTTTCGAGAAGAGTTAATCCCTTAGGAATATTATTATCTTCAAGAGAAATGATTTCCTTCAATTTATACGACTCATTTCGAATAAAAGCACAAATGATTTCATCATCCAGGAATACTTGCCATGATTCCTCATTATTAGGAATATGAGGTTAGAACAAGGATAGAAAGGTGCAACCAGGTCTTTGAGGTAACCATTTTCTTGTAGGTGAACCCACAAAAACAATTAACCTATCAACCATTGAATTCAATTCCCTTTTGATGGGAGTGATGTTAAAGGACAACATATTTTGAATCAAAGTCTAAACAACTTGGGTGTATCATTTCATCGACTTGTTAATAAGATTATGTATATTTCTAACCAGATTTACAACAAATTCTGAATCTCTAAAAATAGTGAGATGACCAAAGCCTAGATTGTATGCATTTTCAATTCCTGACAACAAAGCTTCAAATTCAGTAACATTGCTTGTACAGGAAAATTCTAGTCTATGTGAAAATTATGATTTTTTCCTATAGGAGAGTATAATCAGAAAATAAAGAAGAAAATTAAAAAAAACTAAGTACAAAAAATAAATACAACTACCATGAAACTATGGATAAGCTCCCTAGTATGGTCTTCAAATAAATGTTGACTAAAAGGAGTTGCTATCCTAATACCAACATTTTAGAATCTTTCCAGGCTAAGGAAATATATTCGAGATTGTTACCCCATGTTTATAGCCCTTTTGCAAAATTATCAATTAATCTTCAAGAAATATGCTCTTGAGATCAATGTTGTCTTTTATGTTGATTTATGAAAAAAAATAATTATATCAAAAATATAAATAGTTTGATGAACAGTCATGAAAACATAAAAATATGAAATGAGATCACATGCATAATCCAAAATGAGACCTCAAAACCATCAAGTGATTTTATTCATTCAGTTTTGGAACACTGCCAAATACATTCTTTCACACCTATAATGGGTAAGGACCAAGAAAATAATTATAAGTCAAAGGTTACATCATCATAGAGACGACTGGTGCCTCCCAAGTAAAACAAAGACTAGAAAATAAATGGATCAACAAGCCACAATTTTCCACTGCCTTGATTCTGCACAACATTTATAATTAGCACTGAAAATCAGTTCAGAAATCTAATAATAATTTACAGACTATTAGAAATATATGATCAACCTTATAAGCATGTCAATAATCAATGCTTCTTGGTCCTCGTTACCACCTTCAGTAAGACCCTGCTATCAACAAGAAGTCTTTAGCCTTTAAGCATTTCAGAAATGAATGAAGTAGTAATGCAATCTCATTCTAGACCAAGAACAAACCTTATCATAGTTTTTGTCTCTATCTCCTCTTCTTTACTTGTCCCTTCAATTCTTCTTTTATCCTTCCAAAAGTGGTTTTAGTTCAACTACTTTTAGTTAAGTCATTTAACTAATTTTAGTTAAGTAGGGACAACTCATAATTAAATATTAATAATAAATTATAAGGGTATAATAAATATTAACTAATAGGTGGGGATCCCCCTAACAACTCTTTGTTTAATTTTCAACATATCCCCTTGTTCCTCCATCATATAATTGTGCATAAAAATCATTAAATATCATTAAAACATTAGCATAACATATATCCCAATCAACTCACATGAAATATTTCAAAACTCACTTGTGACTCCCAAATATCAAAAGATATACATTTATATCTCAAATAAATATGCCAATTTTTGTCCAGACTAAGTTGCTTATAAAATATTTCATATCAAAACAAGAATGTCATCAAGCTTCCCAAAAATGTTGTTGTAAAATATCCAAAAATAGTGAGTCACAAACATGTCCATAACAAACTCTTGTCCCAAAATAAAGTATGTCCAACAATGGAATAATCTTAAAACAACATTATAAAATAAGAAGTCATATTTTTTATGTGAGGCCATTTGCCTCTATCCACTTTCCTGGTATTTTGTCAGTTTTATGACTTCTAAATCTTCATCAACAGGTGTTTGAACTCTTGTTCTTGATGCTTCTCAATGCATATCCCAAAAATAAATATGTTTTTCCTCAAGTTTTGGGTGTTGGGAATGTGAAGTGATTGAATGTGAGGATGTTACAAGTTGGTCAGAGTTGTCAGGATGGGTAGGTCATTTGCCTTTACTAGGATTTGGTTCTTGGATTTGAGACTTTATCTTTTTTAGCGAATAATTTTAATGGGCATGTAGGCTTCTGATGTAATGTGTAGGGAAGACCATTTGAGTGGAGGAGGAGGTAATGAAAATGAAGTTGTTATCCATCATTGAAATTTATTGTGAGGGGGATTAACAACATCATTCCAACCATCATTGGCTAGAATCTCAAGAGGTAAGGACACATGTGGTTGGATAGGTATACCAAAGATGTTATGATGAGGTTGAAAGGGTGGTCTTTCTGGTGGAGGACAAGGTTGAATGCTCCTTGTCTTGCTAGATTTAAGAAACATGTCTGTGATATTTGGTTGAATTCTTCAAAGTCAACATCAAAATGAATTGAAAAACAGATTCTTTTGTTTCCCCAAAATTCATTTGTCCTTCTCCCCCCACCTCTATTTCCTTTTCCATGAATTCCTCTTCTGAAAAAGCTCATCTATAAGTGCAATGATAAGTTAGAGTATGCATACAATATCAAGTAAACATCAAATACCATTTTCATAAACATAATTTGGAAATAATTCTGACCAACAACAAACAATCATGCAAGCGACCAAGGACATACAGAGAGGGATAAACAAACTGCCATTTTTGTTCTGAATCACTTCATCATCTCACTCGAGTAATCATTATTTAAAAACATGGGAAAACCAATGTGTTTTAGGAATATGATGGGATTTGTAATGTATGAAAAATGAAATAATGGTGAGGAAAATAATGACACATGTTCAAATACAATATTACATCCATCATCAATCATTCTGTAAAATCCAACTATCTGTCAACAATCACTTCATACTGTTACAGGTATGAACTAACTGAGAGGGGGGGTGTGAATCAGTTAGTTTAGATTATTAACAATCTACTCTCATTTTTAACTTTGAATCATTAATCTTAGTGGCAGTGAGTCTTTACTGTGAAATCTAGAGTTATAAACATAAAGCAGATAGTATAAAGAACAACAATCACACACAGCATTCATTCACAAGTACGAGACAGATTTTTCAAGAGGAAACCCAACCAGGGAAAAAACCTCGTCTTCTTAAGATGTTCAGCAAGCTTCAACTTCGTTACATCTCATCTTTTATGAGCACCAACTCATAGAGGCTACAACCTCTGATTGCCAGCACCAACTGGCTGAGAGCACCATCTCCCACAGAATCCCAGCACCCACTGGGTGGAAGCACCGACTTCGTTTTTACTTCAGCACCAACTGAATGAAGGCACCAACCTTTAGATTCTACAAGCACCCACTTCCAGAGAAAGAGACATACGTCTCCCTAGCACCACCCTACCACCCTAGTTTGTCAAAATACATATTTCTTAAATCAACTTGTTCATTCTGATATAGCTTGCTTACCCTTTCTGCTGATCTTCTCTGTATTCTTCATTGTTTTTGATCTGTTGCTCTGCCTCACTGTCCTCTGTAGCCCATTCTCAGCTTCTTCTCCTGTCACGCAGATTCTCCTCCTTTTCTCACATCCATAGCGCTCCCTCTTTCTCACATCAACAACAATAATTCATCTCTGTTCCAGCGCATTATATAGATTCACCACATGCAGAGGTTTTCAATGCGTTTCTCCACTCCAATTGCAGTTTCCCTTTCTTTCATTCTTTTTCTGCTTTTCACATGCCAGCATTCTCCTTGATTTTCTGAACTGACTCTTTGCATGCCTCTTCTACGCATGCCACATCATGCAACGTTGTGTTCCTCCTGTCTTAACTGCCAGTCTAAT
>ML792626.1:31492-42902 GCA_009831015.1 Picea engelmannii
CGTGTTCCAGCATTCGTGTTCCAGCAGTTGTGTTCCAGCATTCGTGTTCCAGCAGTCGTGTTCCAACACTCGTGTTCCAGCAGTCGTGTTCCAACATTCGTGTTCCAGCAGTCGTGTTCTAGCATTCGTGTTCCAGCAGTCGTGTTCCAGCATTCGTGTTCCAGCAGTTGTGTTCCAGCACTCGTGTTCCAGTAGTCGTGTTCCAGCATTCATTGTGCGTGTTGGCATCCTTGGCTGCTCCATAACCAATTGCCATCAATGACAACCTTAACCATCTGTGTCAGTCTTTTTTTATAGCCATATCTCCAACACATACATGTCGTTTCAAACTTTTACATGTCTTGTCAAGATTATATACACCACTTCTAATATTTCACTTTCAAGAAATTGCTCATATATTAGGGGGAAAAAATTTGAATCAAATTGAAAATGAAATTGCAAGTTGGGGGTCCATTGGATGTAGCTTGGGTGGTTGGGAGGAATGATTGTTACCCTCCCCACCCAGGTTCCATTCCTTGTGAGTGACATGTTGCGCCCTTAAATGGGTCTATAAGATTCTCTTGTTTTTGATCCCCAAATATTCCGAAAAAACTCGGCCTCGCTATGTTCTCTTGCAGATTTCAGGGGGGTTTTCCATGGATGTAGCGAGTACTGATATCTGATGTCATGAACCACATGAAAAAAAAAACCTGTGAGATGGGAATGACTTATGAAAAATGAGAGAATGAGGGAATTGGCCCTGAAAGAGTCTATCAAACACAATGACCATGGATTATATCTTTTCAAAATCTGTCTTGGATCAAAAACATTATTGACTAAAATATGCCTATGTTGTCATATATCAATATCAAACTGATGAAGAAAATATTTAATTTCATACAACATGCGGAAAAACAAATGGCATTTTAAAATGATATATGGAATCATGAATCAAGGAATGACTTATGTAAAGTGGTAATATGAAGGGGTTTGGTCCTATGTGTACAAAACAAAATATTATAATTCTCAAACAATCAGTCCCATTTTATTCCAATACCCAGAACTTCATTTTGTTCAGCAACCACCAGAATTTATATAAGTAACCTTACAACAAAACATATGCCAAATAAAGTTTATGTGCCCTTCTTACAACATTATCAGCTGAGTCAAATCTAACTTTGTTCGAATAATGTTCCACTTTCCTTTCAACATAATATAAAATCGCAATCCATCAATATCTCTTTTAAACAATCAGTGAGTACACCATGGAAATAATTTATGCCACGGCCATATAAATTTTAATAGAAAGGGTTCGCAATTTATTTAATTACCCCTTTATCATTGTAAGATTAACATAACTCCAATTGAGTGTTGAGACTATAAACTTGAAGGGATACAAAAATATATTACAAATTCGTTTGTTTCTTGCATAGGACTGCAAAACCCTAGGGTTTAGCGAAATATTATAACCCAAAATTTTTCATCTTGTGCGACATCAACAAAAACCATGATGTACTGATGGAAAACAAGGGTTCAAAATTGAAAAAAGAACACTCTTTTATTTGAGGAATAAATTAACCCTAGCCAATGACTAGCATTTTTGTTGTGAAAGAAATACAGAGGTGTTGAACAGACAAAGAAAGAATACCCAGATCAGTCGGGCTTCAGACAAGGGTGTTTGTATATCATACAAGACCATGAAGTAATATGACCAGGGGACCTACCATATCATAGAAAAAGTGTTTTCTGTAGGGTTTGCAACAAATCAAATGTGAAGACAAACTTTTAAGGAAACATTTTGTAATGTATGTTTAGATAAAACCATTGAAAGTAGTTCACAACAATAGTGTAGAACTGATAAAATGTAGTGAAAAATATACATAGAGGTAAAACCTTGGAGGCTAAGTCTTGAATCATATCAAGATGAAAGGAGTTTTTACAGTATCTTTTTTTTTATGATGCACAAAACTAATGAAATCGACAGAGGGAAGTATACAACAGAATGAGTCCATGAGAAAACGACATGCTCATCCACATATCAAATAGATCCTTTTTCCAAATTGTTACTACAAATAACAACATGCATTTGATGGGTATAAGCTAAGGTTACATACCTTCCTTAAGAACTTGTTTTCCTTTTTAAAAAGATGAGTTACAGTTCTAGAAACAACCACAACTAAATCTTGGACATCTTTGTTGTTCCATAGATCCAAACCCAAATGACCAAAATGAAATGCCAGAACATTCGAGGGTGACAAACTCAACGAAATGTGTGCATCCCATGCATTGAATGCATGGGACCTCACATTCTCCCAAAATTACCAACACATTAACTCTTGATTCGAATCATACTTCCACTAATATCAGCCAACACCCATATTCCCAATAACCATGACAAGTATGTCAATTATCTCGTTCCCAATAACCAAGTCACCACACCATAAATTAATATTAATTCAAACAATGGGCGAAATTTACCAAACTCTGTCCCACATTCATTGCCATAAAATAACGCGACATGTATATACAAATCAATCTAAATGATAGAAGCAAGGTAAAAAATATGGTAAGTGCCATGCGATATCAACATTGATTTATACCATATGCACTATGTTCAGTAACTTCATACCTTTTGACTTCAATGTGCTACCCTCAACCATATAACCAAACAATTACCATATGAATGTGATACATTTGGATAGTATCATTTTTTTCATACATGTGATGGAATATATACTATGCACAATATTTGCACAATGAACCCTTTTTTTTTGAATGTGCCATTTAACCAACTAGAGACCAGACTCATGACAAATGTGTTGTTGAGACATATCAACTATAATAAAAAAACCCTTGAGTTGCTCCATAATTTTTTGTGACCTCCTCATATCATTTATGAATGGACTATAGGTAGGATGAAATATTTCCTAAAGTTTTATGAGTAGAACCATTCATAATTAGATAATAGAATAAAACAATAACAATGCAAACTGTAGGTGATACTGATATCTATACTGCAAATGAAATATGATCATGACATATTCTCATGGAATCACATTAGCATATGGATGATACTCAATCCAAGGGTATATGTGAAATTAAATGACCTTTATTTTTTCCTAGGGGGGCCCACCTATAGTTATATATTTATATTGCATAGATAAATAGATAAAAGTTTAAAGTGTGCTCTGCAACCATTTGTAGGTTGGTGGCTAGTTGGCGAATTTATGAGTCAACACCATCCATGTGGTAGCCATACTTGTTGGAAATATAACTGAGAGGGGGGGTGAATCAGTTATATATATATATATATATATATATATATATATATATAAGCTTGAAACTTTTCCTGTGATTTTTATTCTTTCTAGATTATTATTTAATGTGTTGCTAATAAATTAATATGCATAGATATACAATGATCAATCATACAGAATACACAGAGGCACTGATTTTCATGAGGAAACCCATAAAGGGTAAAAACCTCTTCTTCTTAGGATGTCAATCAAGCTCCAACTTTTATGTACATTACATATTTGAGCTCTGAATCAAATATGAGGCTACAACCTCTAATAGAAAGCTACAACTTGTATAGAGCACCAAATCTCAAATTTCTCTAGCATCAACTAGATGGAAGCACCAACTCCCAGGTTTCTCTAGCACCCACTAGACGGAAGCACCAACTCCCAGAATATCTTCTAGTACCAACTAGAATTTAGAGGACTACAATCCTCCCTAGCACCATCCTACCATCTTGAGTGAATCTTGCAAAAATTTACTTACTTGCTCTGTCTCTGATATGGTCTTTTACAACTCTATGTCTCCTCCACCTTCTTCAGCTTCTCTGCTCAGTTCTACTTCTATGCCCTTCTCTACTTCTCTTCGCGCTCAACCACATCTCTATTCATCTTCTCTTCTGCCTTTTATATTCTGTGTTACATATGTATGCTCTTTACTGCACTTCTAATCTCAACTCTCGGTTTCACTCTGCATCACCTACATGCGCAGTGCCTCTCCATGCATCACCTACATGCGCAGTGCCTCTCCATGCATCACCTCGCTGTTCTGCATGCCTTTCTCACGTCTAGTCATATCTTGATCATCATGGAAACTCTTCATATTCTCTAGTGGTTACCCCCATGCATTCATCATCACTGGGAATTATGATGAGATTCCTTAGCCTCTTTGGCAGTTAAGACTCTTCGTCTTCTCTATCACAGTCGAGCTCATCCTCTCTGTTGCAGTTACAGACTTCGACACTTTTCCATTTGTCAATCGCCTCTATGAACAGTCTCCATTCCACTGGAAGTTACCTTAGGACTCTTCATCTCCTCTAGAGATCACCCTACAGCTCCTCAATCTCTCTGGTAGAAATAATCAGTGGTTTCTGGAAGTTACCCAGAGAACCTTTGCGTGCTTATCCTCTTTTGGCACCTTTTCCCTTTCTGAGAAATCTACACAGTGGGCACTAGCTCTTCTGGATAAGCTCCTTCCTTTCACATGACCACTGATAGTGACCAGGGGCCAATCACTTTGGGACTTGGTGTTTCGGGTCATCTGTCATGATTCACCCTGACTCCCCTAACTTCCAATCTCTCGAAATCCGAAGTGGAGCCTAGTGACTTGCTAGCTCCTCCCTTAACTTTGCTTATGTGACCAGTGGTTGTGACCACCGGCTATGCCAGCAAGTGCTTCACAACTTCATGTTTTGGGGATTCTGCCATGAGTCTCCTTGACTCCTTCAACTCTTGGTATCAGAAATGGAACCTAGCACCTTGCAAGCTCCTACCTTCACGTGACCATTGATGGTGACCACTAGCTATGCCAATAGGCGCTTCACGTTTTCACACTTCGGGACATTGCGAACTTCGTGAATTCACTCACCTATCTTCTCCAAATTCTCGATCCCCGAATCAGCGAATTCCTCGAGACCATATCTACGATCCTCAATTCCCTTGCAATCAACGACTCATATCAACTTCGCGACTTTGCATTTCAGAGATTCTGCAGCAAGTTGTCTCCAAACTCCTGATACACAAAACTATGAAATGGATTTATATCAGATCAACGGTCAACACTCTCCCTTTTATCGATGGATGTGATCAAATCATGATTTCCCGTTTCGCGACTTCACGTCTCGTCTCCCCGGACAATAAACGGTCCAGATCTCCCCTTGATCCGACGACTCAGATCATGTCGCGATTTCGCATTTTGCAACTTTGGAGGTTAGAGAACCTCCTTCCTTTGACCCTTCAGTCAACGAAATTCTAATTTCTCACCATGTGTCCTCTGGCTCCAATGGCCAGTATTGTTTCGCGACTTCACATATCATGAGTTTCCATACCATGCTCCTTTTCTTTTTCCCGTAGTTGACAATTCACTGATGCATGTCCTGTTTAATCCAACGACTATCCTCTGCTCCAGGACTTCAGGAATTTTGGGGAGTGTTGATAGTAAAACTACCAAAGAAAAACTCCCAGAGTGGCATAACTCTTGCGTCACTTGATGACGTGTCATGAGCCGAGAAGTTGCCATGTGTCACTCAAATTTATGATTTCCACATACCTGAAATGACGAATCAACTTGACACTTGTCATTGTATGATTTCACCATGTGTCCTTGATGATGTGGTCTACCGCATGTCCTTGAGGATGAGATTTGCTAACGTAGATCTCCCTAATCTAACAGTCATTGTTTGATCTCCAGATTCGACGGTTGACAAAAATTCGCATTCCAGAGATTTCAAATCTCAAACTTTCAGGAGTGTAAACTCGCATCTTTAGACCTGAACTATACGTTGTTCGTCGATCATGTTCTCAGATTGACGACTCGATCTTTCTGCACGCTCCTCCTCCTACACTTATGATGTCTTCTGACTTAGAAGGGTTTTCTAAGTATTCAAAGGTTTCGGCCTCCGAACCTTCTCTTGCCATCACTGCTGTTGTTCTTCCTTGCTTATATGTTTTCCATCGTTGTTGTTTTTCTCTTCTTGAGAACCTTCTCCCGCAGGTCTCGTCTTCATTGTTCTTTTCATCAATGACAAGCGCACTCCAACTGAGTGCACTCCAACTGTAAACATGCCAACAATCTCCCCCTTTGGCATTGATGGAAACCCTCAAAGGCTGTGCTAGACTGTAGCATCCAGACCACTCCTTTTCTCCCCGTTTGACATCAATGTCAAAGTAAACATGCTCCCTCTGATATTTTGCAGTATTTTTCGGAGGTATCAGATATTCAACCAACACATACTCCCCCTAATAGAATGGACTCTCTTAAGTTGATAATGGGGTCACGCCCAACATCTGGCATAGATACTCAAACTGAGCTTGTGCAAGTGGTTTAGTGAAGATATCAACAATCTAATCTTTGGATGGAATATAATGCACAAAAACCATAGAGTTGGTTACATGTTCCCTCAAGAAGTGATACTTGATGGGTATATGCTTGGTCTTGGAGTGAAATACAAGATTCTTTGACACACTAATTGCACTGGTATTATCACAATGAATTGGGATTGGTGCAGTATATTTTACCGCCAAGTCTGCAAGTGTCTGAATCATCCACAATACTTGCGTACAATAAGTGGTAGCTGCAATGTATTCAACTTCTGTAGTTGATAAGGAGATGGAACCTTTCTTCTCTCTCAATCATGATACAAGAGAATCTCCTAAAAAGAATGCACCTCCACTTGTTCTTTTCCTTTCATCCACACAGTTAGCCCAATCAACATCTGAATAGATTGATAGTTGAAAATTCTGATTCCTAGGATACCATAGGCCATAGTCCATTGTTCCTTTCAAATATCTGAATATTCTTTTGACAGCTAACAAATGACTTTGTTTTAGCCTGATACCTTCCTACCATTCCAACAACATACATTATTTCTGGATGAGATGTTGTGATGTACAATAGGCTACCTATCATAGACCTATATGAAATCTGGTCAACATCAGGTGAGTCATCATCCTTGCTTAACTTGCATCCAATGACCATAGGTGTGCTCATAGGTGTGGAATCTTCCATTTGAAAACTTTTCAACATTTCTCTTAGATATTTCTCCTGAGAAAGAAATAATCCTTCAGACCTCTGAGTAGTTTATAGACCAAGAAAAAATGGTAGTTCCCCTATCATAGAAATTTCAAATTTGGACTTCATGGCAAAAGCAAACCATTGTACCAATGAAGCATTATTGCTTCCAAAGATGATGTCATCTACATAGACCAAAACGATGAGAAAATCATCATCTCGTGTTTTGATATATAGATTGTTGTCAATTGTTCCTCTCTTGAACCCTTTGTTTTGAAGATACTTATCCAGTCTGTAATACCAGGCACGAGGAGCTTGTTTCAACCCATATAAATATTTCTTCATCTTGCAGATAAAGTCAGGGTTATCTGACTATTGGAAACCCTCTGGTTGTTCCACATAGACTTTTTCTTTTAGATCTCCATTTAGAAAAGCTGACTTGACATCCATTTGATAGACTTTGAACTGTTTATGGCAGGCATAAGCAAGAAACATTCTAATAGCTTCTAATCTTGCTATGGGTGCAAATGTTTCATCAAAGTCCACTCCCTCTATTTGAACATATCCTTTGCAGACCGATATAGCCTTATTTCTTACAATATTTCCTTTCTCATTCATCTTATTTTTGTAGACCCATTTGGATCCTATTACATTTTTATTTGTTGGCCTAGGAACGAGTTCCCAAGTGTCATTCTTTTCAATCTGATCCAGTTCCTTATTCATTGATTTTACCCAATTTACATCTTTACTGGCTTCATTAAAGTTCTTGGGTTCCACCATGGATATGAAGGCTATATGTGATTGCTCGGTGTCTTTGATTATCTTTCTCCTGGTTTGTACACCTTTGTCTTTCTCACCAATTATCTGACTTTCAGGATGATTCTTTTGAATAATTCTGGAGGAAGGATTTGATGTTGATTGTTGTCCTGACTCTTCTTGTCTGGGTGTCTCTTCTCCACCTGATTCATCATCTTCTTGTGACTCTGAGATTTGTTGTTCTTCATCTTCATTATTCTTATCCTCTTATTCATCTGACTTGGTGCTTATTTTCTATTGATATTCTACATGAGCTTCTTCATCAATTCGAACATTAATACAATCTACTAATTTATGCAATTTTTTGTTAAGGCATCTATATCCTTTACTATTCGTTGCATATCCTAGGAAGATACCTTCATCAACTCTACTATCAAATTTTCCCAGATGATAATTATTATTCTTGATGTAGCATTTACATCCAAATACTTTGAAATTCTTAATGGATGCAGGTCGACCAATCCACAACTCATGTGGAGTTTTATCATTGTTCAGACTTAGATGTGATTTGTTCAGAATATAAACAATTGTGTGAACAACCTCCACCCAGAAGGTTTGTGAAATGTCCCTCTCATTCATCATAGCCCTTGCCATCTACTGAACTAATCTATTTTGGCATTCTACCACTCCATTTTGTTGAGGAGTACCTGGAATAGTATATTCTCTATTAATTCCATGTCTATCACATAATTCTTTGAAATCTCTTGATAGAAATTCTCCTCCTTCGTCTGAGCAAATTTCCTTTAACTTTCTTCCTGTTTGATTCTCAGTTAATACCTTAAATGTTTTAAACTTCTCAAACGCATCAAATTTTTCTCTCAGAAAGGCAACCCATGTACATTTGGAGAAGTCATGAATGACCAACATAAAGTAATGTTCTCCTCTAGTTCCTTCTTTCGCGATGGTCCACATAGATATATATGAACAAGTTGAAGTAGTTTCTCTGAAGATGTGAAACTCTTCGATTTGAATTGAGCACGAGTCAGCTTCCCCATTTGGCAGGACTCACATACAGAGTTATTAGGCTTGGATAATTTTGGAAGGTCTTTCACAACACCTTCATTATTCAGTTTGACAATATGATCAAAATTCAGGTGTCCAAGCCTTCTGTGCCATAACCAACTTTCATCAATTTTTCTTAAATGACACTTCTCCTTATCTTCCTTCAGGACGTATACATTCTTTTAAGTTCTAACCCCTTTTTCAAGCAGCTCTCCTGTGTTGACTACCTTTATTTTACAATTCTTGGCAGTGAAAGTGACTTCACATCATGTGTCACATATCTGACTGACACTAAGAAGATTATGCTTTAAACCATCAACAAATAATACATCTTGAGCTTTGCTTCTTCCATTACTTAAGCTTACTAGACCTTTACCTTTGATCTTTTCTTGAGCATCATTTCCAAAGGTCACACTTCTTGATTTATTTTCCTTGAGTGATAGGAACTTACTTTTGTCACCCATCATTTGACTGGAGCATCCGCTATCAATATACCAAGAGTCTTTTTGTCTTTGAGCTGACAACACTAATCCACACTTGTTATCTTCATTCTTCTTCCAAACCTTGACATTTTCAGCTCTGTGATTTGACTCTGGCTTATAGTTCTTTAAGTGACATTCTATAGCCTTATTTCCATAATTATGGTAGATGTAACATTCTGATTCATTGAACAAAGGATCATAACAATTGTTATGCTTAGTCTGCGTCTTTTTCCCATCCATAAAATGATTTGCAGTCTGTGGTTGTTTGTAACTTGGTTGTCTCATGCTTTGTTGTGGAAAGTATTTATTCCTTATCTGTCTTGATTGCTCATGTCTAAATCTTAAAGAACAATTTACAGCTTTATGGCCAAAGTTAGAGCAGTAAAAACAATATCCATAGAAAGAATCTTTGTACCTAGACAATGGGTGGCTTCTTTGATCAGGTCGATTTATTCCATTCTGATGATGTTCTTAAGAAGAGAGTGTAATATTTATTTGTTCTTCAGATTTAGTTCTGGGAGCTTTTCCTTCACTCCTCCTTGGCGGTTGATTCCCTTCCTTGGTTTCTGCAGGTTTGTTGTTGTCAGTAGTTGTAGATTTGACAAACTTTATGAATTATTTGTTGCTTGGCTGACCACTACTTGATCCCTCTTCATAGCCCAAACCAGTTTTCAACTTTGAATTCCTTTGCTGATTCATAATGGAGGCTAATCCTTTTGAGGCTTTAATACTTGTCAGATTCTGATGATATAAAGCCTTGAATTTCTCTAGATCTTTTCTGACAGTCACCATTTCAGCTTCCAATTTGTCACCTTTTGTTTCGGCTTCCTTCAATTTTTGTTTGAGGATGTCTTCAATATTCTTGTCTTCTTCTAACTTAACCTTCAACATATTAATTTCTTCAGATGGTTCCTTGCATGTTTTCTCATATCTGAGCAGTAAATTTTTTTGTTTTCTTTTCTTTTCTCTAAGTCTATCAATCTCTTCCATGGTGCTGACAAGTTCTCGTTCAAGATCTACCTCTGCTTCGTAGTAAGAGAACTCATTTCCTGTATCTTCAATGTTTAGATCTTCTAAAGCTATTAGCATGATATTATTTAGTTTATCTTCAATAGAAGAGTCACTGTCTTCATCATTTGAAGGATCATCATCATTGTTTACACAAAGACTTTTCTTTTTAAAATTATTCTCTTTATAGAAATTTTTGTGTTTGTGCTTCTCCTCATCATCATATGTCTAAACCTTTATTTTGTGAGGACACTTATTTACAAAATGACCTATCTTACCACAGTTGAAACATTTGAAAGGTAGTTTACCTTTGTATTTGCCTGATCCTTTCTTTAGTCTTCTCACAAAATTTTCTTCAATCTCATCTATGTCAGAGTCTGTGTTTTTCTCTACTTTAAAAGATGCCTCTCTTGTAGTGGATTTACCTTTGGTGATTGTCATTTCATAAGAAGTTAGGGTTCCAAGAAGTTGATCTAGAGTCATCATTTTGAGATCTGCTATTTCCTCTATAGCAAAGACCTTTGAATTAAATCTATCAAGAATAGATCTTAATATTTTCTGGATTAGAAAAGAATCAACTATCGTTTCATCTAGCCCTTTCATAGTGTTGACAAGTCCTTCTATACGTAAGAAGTACTTATTGATAGTTTCGTCTTCATCCATCTTTAACTGCTCAAACTTCAGTCTGTGAGTCTGAAGTTTTGCGTCTTTCACTTTTCATCACCCTCATAACTGCTTATTATCTTGTCCCACATAACTTTTGTTGAATCACAGTGCATGACTTTGACAAACTCGGCTTCAACAAGTCCACTAAGGATAGCATTCATTTCTTTCACATTAAATCTAAACTCCATCTTATTTTTTTTGAGGCCAAGACTACAGGATTCACATATCCCATTTCAACGACATCCCAAACATCAGCACCCAAGGACATTAAATGTTTTCTCATCCTTACTTTCCATAAGGCAAAGTTTGTTCCATCAAACAGAGGGGGTATATTAGTTGAACTTCCATCATGACTCATCATGTTCAAGCTTATGGATCTACCTTTGATCAAAGGCACCGACTCTGATACCAATTTTTAGAAATATAACTGA
>ML792626.1:51027-65626 GCA_009831015.1 Picea engelmannii
CACAATCCCGTTAGGGAATGGGGTCCAAGCATGGCTAAAACAAACCTTTAAATCAGAAAGATAATCAGGCTCCACAACCAACAATCTCCCACTTGGAGACTGATCAAAACAACTCCACTGTTATTGTACATGATGGACTATACTCCACCTTGGACCTGGAAAATTTCTCATCTTCACCTTCATGCTTGAATGCCAACTAAAATTGAGCAGGAACTCAGTTTCTCCTTGGTTACTCCCTTTATTAACATGTCTAGAGGATTCTGGCTAGTATGTATCTTTTCCAACTTCAAATGTCCATCTTCCAAGACAGATCGTATGGAATGGTACCTGATTTGTATATGATTAGTCTTTGAATGGAAGGATAAGTTATTTTCAAGATGAATGGCACTCTCACTATCACAGTACAACTTGCTATTCTCCTACTTGTTTCCCAATTCCTCCATAAACCTCTGTAACCAAATCATTTCTTTACTAGCCTCTATAGAAGCAACATACTCTACTTCTGTTGTTGAAAGTGCAACAACCTTTTGTAGTTTCAAAATCCAACTTACCGTGGTTCCACCTACAATAAAACATACCTTGTGGTGCTCCTCCTTCTATCTTTATCACTTTCCATATTTGAATCAACATATCCCTATAGAACAATGTCTGAGCCTCCAAAACATAATGCATGGGTAGCATTACCTCTCAAATACCTAAGAATCCACTTTACTGCCTCCCAATGTTACTTACTTGGATTGTTCATGTACCTACTCACAACTCCCACTGCATGTGCAATATTTGGTCTTGTGCAAACCATCTCATACATAAAGCTACCAACTGTTGATGAATAAGGGACCCTGGACATGTATTATAGCTCCTCTAGTGTCTTGGGACACATTTCCTTAGTTACTTTGAAATGGTTGGCCAAAGGTGTACTAACTATTTTTTCATTCTGCATTCTAAACGTCTCCAACACCTTCTCTATGTACTCACCCTAAGACAATGTCAATTTGTGATTTTTCCCGTCTCTTGCTATTCCCATACCAAGTATTTTCTTTGCAACACCCAAATCCTTCATTGCAAATGAATTAGATAATTTCTTCTTGAGCACATTTATATTCTTCATATTAGACCATGCGACAAGCATGTGATCTACATACAATATCAAGATAACATAACGTCCATTTTATAGTCTTTTAAAATAAACACAGTGATCATAATGGCATATACTATAACCTTGTTCTATCATAAACTTGTCAAAATTCAAATACCACTGCCTTGTATATTTCTTTAGGCCATACAATATTTTCTTCAACCTGCATACCAAATTTTCCTTCCCTTTTACCTCATACCCCTATGGTTGCTGCATATAAATATCTTCATCCAAATCCCCATGGAGAAAAGTTGTTTTTAGATCTAACTGTTCAAGATGCAAATCTTTTACTTCCACAAGACTTAAAATAGTCCTAATTGAAGTCATTTTAACAACAGGAGAAAATATTTCATCAAAATCTATACCTTTCTTTTGTGCAAACCCCTTTACAACAAGTCTAGCCTTGTACCACTTTTTGCCTCCATCTTCTTCCTTCAACCTGTAAATCCATTTATTCTGCAATGCTATTTTTCCTGCGGGTGACTGAACCAAGTCCCAAGTCTAGTTATTTACCAAGGAATCCATTTCCTCTTTCATGCCTTGCTCCCACTTCCTTTTAGTGTCTACCTGCATTGCCTCTTCATAACTTTCTGGTTTACCAGAATCAATCAACAATAAATAGTACAATGAAGGAGAGTATCATTCAGGGGGTCTACTTAACCTGGTAGATCTTCTAACAACACTTGTAGAAGTTTGAGGTACTTGTTTCTCCTGTTGTTGTACATTTTGATTTTCTAGTACCTTTGGAATTTCTTTTTCAGTGATCTCATCAAGCACCGTGTATTCTGGTTTTTATTTTTCTTGTTTCTTTCCCTGCAACTAATCTTTGTACATGTCCTTCTCATTGAATATGACATCTCTACTCCTAATTATTTTATGATTTTCATAATCCCATAAGAGATAACTAAAATTGTTAACACCGTATCCAATAAAGGTACACTTCTTGGATTTTGCCTCAAGCTTTGTTCTATTTTCTTTATCAATATAGACAAATGCTTCACAACCGAAAGTCTTAAAAAAAAATAGTTTATCTTGTTACCTATCCACACCTCCTAAGGAATTCCATCCAAAGAGCTTGAAGGTCCTTTGTTTATTAAGTAAACAACAATATCTAAAGCATCTTCCCATAACTTTAAGGGAAACCCATCATTCAATCTCATACTCGCATGCTCCATGATTGTCCTGTTCATCCTTTCTGACACACCATTTTCTTGTGGTGTTCCTAGAACTGTTTTCTCTCTACGAATCTCATGGTATGAACAATAGTCATCAAACTCCTTGCTTCATTATTCACCTCCATTTTTTGATCTAATACACTTCAACCTTTTTCTTGTCTCATTCTCAACCAAATCTTCCCATTTCTTAAAAGTATGAAAAACACCAGATTTTGGTCGAATGCAATAAGCCCAAGTTTTTCTAGTTGCATCATCAATAAAAGTAACATAATAACGAGAGCCACCAAGAGATGATACCTGAGTTGGTCCCCATACATATTTATTCACAAGCTCTAACCTTTCACTCTTCTTTTCTTTTCCAACTCTGAGAAATCTCACTCTCTTCGGGTTTACATAAACACAGTGCTCACAGAAATCTAAATCAATTTGTTTAAGATATGGCAACAAATTCCTTTTGTGAAGTATCTGCATCTCCTTCTTACTCATGTGTCCAATCTTATGATGCTAAAGTGTTGTATCCATTCCTGTAGAATCTAAAGAGATAGAAGAATTAGTATTACCAATACATAAATACAATGTACCTACCTTCTCTCCTTTTTCTATCACCAGTGATCCTTTGGTGACCTTCCACGCCTTATATGTAAATATGGATATACAACCTTCACTTGTCAACTTCCCTATTGAAATTATATATTTCCTTATATATGGAACATGTCTTACCTCTTTCAACAACCATTGTTTTCCATTCCTTTGCTTTATTTTTACCTTTCTCATTCCAACAATTTTACATGTTGTATCATCACCCAAATGAGCTTGTACAAAATCACCTTGAACATAATCTAGAAAATGTTTCCTATGGTGTGTGGCATGAAATGAAGCCCCTAAATCTATTATCCAATACTCATAAATATTATCAACAGAAAGAATCAAAGCATCTTGTAACACATCACATGTTACATTTTCTTGCTGATTTTTCTCCTGTTGTCCATCTCCTTGTTTCTTTGGAGCTCTACAGTCTTTCTTCAGATGTCCTTTCTTCCCACAATTCCAACACTCTATCTTTCCCAGTCTAAATTTGGATCCACCCTTCCTATAATTCCTACGGTTCCCTAAGCCCTTTCCTCTATCCTTTTGTATTCCCATGTTCTCCATGTTTAATGCATTACCTGATGTCTCACCTATGCTTTTCTATCGCATTTCCTCGCTATGGATAACACCAACAATATCATCAAATTTTAGAGTGTTTGAACCAGAGACAGAGTTACTTACAACCATGACCAAGCCATTTCATATTTTTGGCAATGAGTACAAGATTATAAGAGCCCTGACCTCATAAACAAAGTCCACTTTTACAGAACTTATCTGATTAGTAACCGTATTAAATTCATTTAAATGATCTGCAACAGACCCACCTTCTAACATATTCATATTAAATAATCACTTCATTAGAAATACCTTATTGGACGCAGAGGGTTTTTCATACATTTTATCTAATGCATCCATCATCTCCTTCGTTGTCTTTTCTTTCAAAATATTGAAAGCCATCGATGTTGCCAGGCTCAATTGTATCATTCATAGTGCCTTTCAGTCAAGAACCTCCCATTATTCGTCCCTCATGGTCGTCAGATTCTTTGTTATTCCACCCAATGGTAGGAATAGATCCTTCTGATATAAATAAACTTCCATCTGCATCTTCCATAACTGGTATTTTTGGCCGTTAAATTTATTGACCCTAAAATTTCCATCTTCTTCCATTGCTCACACTTGAACCAGGAACCCTCTTTTCTTGTGAGTTACCTTTCACTCTGATACCATTTGTAAGAAAAACAGGATCGTGAAGGAAAAAAAAAAAACAAATGTGGAAATAAAACACAAAATATACACAATACAATAGAGACACAGATATATTTGGTTCACCCAGTGTGGGCTACATTCACCAGAGAAATTGTCAGGTCCTTCCTTTTTATTATCCAACAAAATGAAGGGATACAACCTACACCACACCCGTTGTAACCTCCTATTATTTATCTCACATTATCCTCTCTTAGAATACAATATTCATGATAATACACATCTGCAATACAATTCCCCCATAAGAGAGGGTTTCCTTCTAGGGAAAAAAACCTTAAAATAACTTCTACCGTAAGATTTGTGACCTTATAATGAATGGTCCAGATTGACTACGAAATTACAATATTTTACAACGCAATTTTCCCAAAATTTCTCTTCGGGGGTGCTTCCCCCGAATCCCCCGCCAGGGGGGGGCTACAAAAATTCTCTCCCCTACCCCACCTAGACCCCCTTGGCGATAGTTGTGGGGGGAAATCCCCCCACACCCCCTTGTTAGGGAATGGGGTCCAAGTATGGCTGAAACAAACCTCTGAATCAGGAAGATACTCAGGCTCCACAACCAACATGTTTTTCTATTGATTGACCATCCATATTGGACACTAAGATTTACCACCACCCTTAGATTATCCTCCTCCTAAGGGTATCGAATAAAACCCTTCATGAAGCACATAAGTAATATTGCCCAAATCTTGAGTTAATGGATGAAAATTAGAATTTTATTAAGAAAGACATTACATAGGGATCTAGCCTACTAATTCTCCTCTCCTCTACACATTAAAACCCTTATCACTTCCTCTACACACTAAATACTTTCCTCTATGCATGACAACCACAACAATGGCTAACCAATTCTCCCATGCGCATTGGATCCCTTCATATATGCATAAAAAACCTAAGCATTTCCTATCCAAACTAAAACCCTAATCCCTTCATTTGCACACTAAAGCACTAATCACTTCCTCCATGCATCAAATCCTTTCCTCTCACCATGAAAACTAAAACAAGAACCAATAAAGCACCAGTACCTCCCAGGAGAACCATAAAAATGATTAGGAGAACCAAGTATTATGTTTTCTATAAAATTCTCAATAGCTAGATTGAATCTCTGGACATTGTGTATTGAGGGTGTATTGAGGGTTTTTCACACCTTAAAATCACCATTACTTAGAGCCTAATTGATTAGAAATAACACTCTTACTTTCAAGCCTTTACCCAAATTCTACAAGTACACCAACAAGATTGAACTATGGTAGAGATTGAAACTTCTCATTGTCATATCATTCCTACATTGTTTCCCAATTTGTACATCCTATAATATCACCCAAAAACTCTCTGAAAGAGCCCAAAATGCAATCAACATTTGAGTTAACATATCAAATCGTAGAAGATATACTTTAAGAGCATGTCCACAGATGTTTATTGTCAAGTTGTTTGCCTTCATTTTGTCACAAGTTCATATAGATTCATTATAATTAATACTCACAATTGATCATCTTAAGTAACATGAATGAGGTATCGTCAAAAACTACTATGCAAAAGTTGCAAACATATCCTCTATTGTTTCTTGCAATATCAAAATAACCAACTCTATCCAACTTCCATAAAAATCCAGTGTGCATAAATTGATTAAGAGCAAGAGTTACTTAATGTATTGCACATTTGATTCTTAATTGAGCTCAAGAGTTCCTTAACATATTGGACATTTTATTCTTAATTAGAAATAACAAACATGCTTCAAGAATTTACCGAAATTCTACAATTGGAATACCAAGGTCGATCTATGGTAGAGGTTGAAAATTGTTGTTGTGGTATCATTCATGTATTGTTTTTCCATTTACAGCTCCTATAATGTAAGATAACACTATCCCCCAAAAAACTTTGAAAGAGCCATAATGGAATTAACATTCCAATTAACACATCCAAAGGTAGAAAATCTATTGTAAGAACATATCTATGGTTGTTTACTGTCAAGTTGTTTACTTGCATTTCCTCATAAGTGTGTACATATTTGTTTCCTAAAGTAATATATGAATCATTTTTCAAAAAATTAAAATCAAAATAGAAAAATTGGTTTCGCACATGGTTTTAATACTGTTATCCCCATTTTATGGGATAACTAAGGAGATGATGTCTCGACACCCTTAGGTTGCAAGAATCAAGTGCCAAGAGACCACATGACTAGAAGTTTCCACTTGCACATATGGAAACCTGCTCTATCACCACATGTTGGATCCATCGTTAGAACATCCACCACGCCAGCTAAATTTTGGAAAGCATTTGGGTCTTGCTCCATGCGGTACAAGTCAAGTGTTGTGGCAAGTAATCACCCAAATATTTGAGGAATTTAATCATGCTGTATTAAAGATGATTTTATTATAGAACGTCTGCTTGGACATTTTTCTTTTGACCCTGTTTCACCTTGGTGAGTGTCATCGATTTCCTAGTGATTAGCCGTATTTTGGGGAAGGGGTGTAACTAGGGGTCCCTTGAGGGGTCATCATACCATTCCTGACCATACTGATCACTTTTCACTCATCACTTTCCAATCACATTGTCCTCTTCTAGGCAATTTGGATTTAGTGACCGAAGAAGGGCATGTACCTAATTTCATGGGAAGAAGGGGCTGAAGGCTCAGAGGGATGATGGTTGGAAAAATATAAAAGCCTAAAATATAAACCTTCCATATGCTCACCCAAATAGGTCTTGAGAGCAATGAAAGTCTTCTCCTAAAAAATCAAATACCTGCAAAAGAAAAATAACATTATATAAATAAGTCACGAATCAGAGTGACACTTGTCATTGCCTAGTTGTGCCACGTGTTCTTAGATAACGTGGTTTGCTGACATGTCTGTTTCAGGATTTCACATTTCGCAAATTCGGCATTCTTGTTGTTAAGTGTTCTTTGGCAATTCAAAGTCTTAGTATCCGAAACTCTGAAATGGAGTTTACTTCAGGGTTTTGCATTTCACGAATTCGGCAGGTTAGGGAACCCCGTTCCTTTGACTTCCCAGTCAGTGAAATGGCGATCTTTCGCCACATGTCCTATGGACCCAATGGTCCAGATCTTATAAAAACTTCACAGGTCATTGTTGTGTCTAATCAATGGTCTAGATCAATCCTTGATCCGATGGTTAGGAATATATTGCGAATTCACAAGTCTTCATTGTGCCTGATTCAGGATTTTCTGCCATGCACTCTGTCCTTTCGCATTTCAGGATTTTCTACCATGCAAGCATTGTTGCACTACTGGTCTTGCCACTTTATCTTGTTCATCATCATCGGGTTTTGCTTGCCATCAATGACAAACAAATTCTTTGCCTTCTATTTGAAAAACATGCCAACAAGTAAACCATCAAGAACTTATGAAAGAAAAGACTTTCACCTGGTTACTAATGCAAACCAACACTATTTAACCAAACAAAGAAATAAATATTTTTTTTTTATTTGAATGCTCACAAAGAAAAAAGGAAAAATATCAACAAGTAAAAACCGAGAAAAATTCTGGCCTAAGCGCAGATCACAAAGAGTCACTTTAAAAATCACACACAAACAAATTAAAACTGGACTCTCACACTTGTCTAAAAACCCTATAAAAAGAAAATTTTGAGGAAAACTTCTTAATGAAAAAGAAAGCTATTGTTGTGATCAAACCTAAGTTACTGACAGCTATGACAGAGACCCAAAAACATGAGAGGTATAACTCTTGTCAAAGGAAAGGATGACTACCTCACCTTAAAAAAAAAATTTCTCCACAGGCATGCTGCTAACAGTTCAACAACAAGTGTGTGCACGTGAGCTGTGTAAAGTCAGGGTGTGTGTACACGCATGATGGCCTTATACAGGCTGCATGTATCTCTGAAACTCTAAGACAAATGAAAGCCCAAGCAATCCAGCCCAGGCAGAGACTACTGGCATTGAAAACCAGGATCTCTTGAAGACTCAGACACTTACTTTAACAGAAAAAAGAAAACAATTCAAGGAAAACTTCATAGAACAAACCAATCTGAGGTGAAACCTAAGATATAGACTACAAACAACAAAGACTAGAAAGAGTTCCAGAAAACCCATGAGAAGGATTATTTCTGACAGGGGAGAGGATGACTGCCTCTCTAAAATAAATTTTCTGGAATCATACACGCGACTGACACTTCCTCAGCTTACGTGTACACGCAGGTTGTGAGAAGGTAGGGCATGGGTACATGCGTGCAGACCTTATACAGGCCATGTGTACCTCTATGGGTCTCGAAAAAAAATAAAATGCAGTCAAGCAAAGAAATATAGATAACTGTTATGGAAGACTAGAATATTTGTTAGCTTAGACTTTTGTAGAAACTTTAAAAACAATAAATGAAACCAGTTCTTAAAAATACCCAAGAAAAAACATTCCCAGAAACCCTAGAGATCCCCAGTACGGTCACCAATTCTGTTGTGGGTGGGAAATCCCTCCTACGGACTAGCACTAAGGGTTTTATCATGCATGCAAAAATGACCTAAAGACTCTTACTTTTTACCATCATCCCATGCCTAAACCCTCATTACTCATGTGTAAATACAAGGCTCAAGAGATTAAGTTGACGTACCTTATTTTTCATGTTTGATGTTGATCCCTTTTCATGCTTGGTTGTTCTTTGACTGCAACTCTCCTCCTAATGCTGACCTGCATTCACTAAAGACAAACAAAGAAATCCACATGCATTTGATCTATGAACTAACGGGTTAGATATTTAATCAATCATATAATCAATATTCAAATAATGACAATCTCATATGGTGGGACGGGTAAAGTGATTCTTTTATTAACTTCACAATGATACCTTACAATGATAAAGTCAGCTACTGCTCCTCGATCCTGGTCCTAGGCTCTTCTTCCACTATCTTCCAACTAATTTTCTCTATACTTGTCTTTTAACAAGGATTGCTAAAGGTTGGGACAAAGGGAATTCTTAATCAGGTATAGTTTCTTTACTATGATTCTCCTCCTTTCAAATGGGACCCCTACCCTTTCTTTTATAGGCTAGAAGGAGCTAGGTATTTGGTCGAATGACCGGCCATGCATGGTCGAAAGGTTTAGTTAACTTTCCCAAAGTTGTGTGTTCTGTTAGCAACTTTCCTTTTTTTGTGCTTCTGAAGGTCCACACGGGCTGTAGTGGGTTAGCTAGCATGGACATTGTAGATACACGCGGGTTGTAGTGGAGCAGGGTGAGTGGGCCTTTAAAAATGGAGTTTTTTAGAAAAGCTCTTCAGTGGTGGTTTGGAAAAGAAGGAATATGAGATGGCCTAATGCCAGGTAAGCATGTTTGGTGCAAATTAGGGTTATAACAGGTGGTAAATGGTAAGTGGTTTTGGAGTGGAGAGGCTTTGATGCAATCAATGTGTGCCACGCTATGGTGGGGACCGCCTGGAAAAACCACTTCATTCCGGACCCACCCCTACCTTTAAAGGCAGAACGGTCGGGGGGGGTCTGGAATACATTGTCAGCCGTTCATCTATGCACCGCTTCCTAGACCATTAATCTAAGTGCTCCTGTTAACCAACATTCCAATGTTGACCTGCATTCACTAAAGACAAACAAAGAAATCCACATGCATTTGATCTATGAACTAACGGGTTAGATATTTAATCAATCATACAATCAATATTCAAATAATGACAATATCATATGGTGGGACGGGTAAAGCAATTCTTTTATTAACTTCACAATGATACCTTACAATAATAAAGTCAGCTACTGCTCCTTGATCCTGGTCCTAGGCTCTTCTTCCACTATCTTCCAACTGATTTTCTCTATACTTCTCTTTTCACAAGGATTGCTAAAGGTTGGGACAAAGGGAATTCTTAAACAGGTATAGTTTATTTACTATGATTCTCCTCCTTTCAAATGGGACCCCTACCCTTTCTTTTATAGCCTAGAAGGAGCTAGGTATTTGGTCGAATGACCGGCCATGCATGGTCGAAAGGTTTAGTTAACTTTCCCAAAGCTGTGTGTTCTGTTAGAAACTTTCCTTTTTTCATGCTTCTGAAGGTCCACACGAGCTGTAGTGGGTTAGCTAGCATGGACATTGTAGATACACGCGGGTTGTAGTGGAGCAGGGTGAGTGGGCCTTTAAAAATGGAGTTTTTTAGAAAATCTCTTTAGTGGTGGTTTGGCAAAGGAGGAATATGAGATGGCCTAATGCCAGGTAAGCATGTTTGGTGCAAATTAGGGTTATAACAGGTGGTAAATGGTAAGTGGTTTTGCAGCAGAGAGGCTCTGATGCAATCAATGTGTGCCACACTATGGTGGGGACCGCCTGGAAAAACCACTTCATTCCGGACCCACCCATACCTTTAAAGGCAGAACGGTCGGGGGGCGGGGTCTGGAATACTTTGTCAGCCGTTCATCTACGCACCGCTTGCTAGACCATTAATCTAAGTGCTCCTGTTAACCAACATTCCGGACCCCCCCCCCCCCCCCCCCCCCCNCCCCTCCATTAAAAGAAAAATGGACGCGGGGGGGGGTGTCTGAAATTACATCTCGGCCGTAGATCTGGGTGTTGGCATTTCAACTGTGGATTCTTGCTCAAACTTTAATCTGTCAGTGCGAAGTCGCATAAGCAACAAGAACTAAGGTTTAATGCTTTTTGTGGGTTTTTTCCCCTTCTTTATTTGTTGCTCGACACTATGAGGTTGTGTTGACGGGCGAAATTGTCCGTTCGTCAATTGAGAGAGTGGAACTGGTCTAGGGTTGTCTAAATAACCCAAGCTATTTGGAATGAACCACCCTGATGGGTTTGGCGGCTCCGTTGGCCACTCTAAGGTCTTTAAGAGAACCAAAGAGAAAACTAATCTAAACTAACTAATACTAATAAAACAAACTAAACTAAATACAATAAACTAAACTAACTAATAATAAAAACAAACTAATACACTAATCTAATTAAAACAAACTACTAAATTAAACTAAAACTAAATATAAACTACTCTAACTATTATATATAATCTACTAATTACTGTTACACTAACTCTAACAATTAAATATCTAATTACTAATTGAATTACAACTTATTCACAAATATACAGTATCTACAAGTTGCAGATTTGAATAAAACCTGTAAAACTCATTTGCTTTCTGCCCTAAGACAACCAGAGATATTTTTTGATTTTTATGACTTTATGAATAAGAAATAAAACTTACTGAAATTAAACAATCTAATATATTAAACATATATATCTAACTAAACTTATATCTAAACAAACAAATGAAAAACTGACCTGGAAATGCTCCAAGTCTGCCCTGTGTATGATGACTTCAAAGCTGGTCGGAGGAAGGAAACTCGCACCGGTTAGTCCATAAGCTTCTCGTAAACGATAGGCTGTGCTTCTCTTTGAGTTATTTACAGGACAAACAAGACATAAAAAATCATAACAATTTTATGATTTATAAATCTCTGGAATAAGGGAAACCTGTTATGCAAAAACTTATATTTAATAATTCAACTCATGAAGAAGAGAAATCTGCCATTCACAAACTGAATTAAGCAATTGCTGTGTTTTTTAAATGCTTGGAAGAAATCAGATATGGAGTACAGTGATTAAATTATATCATTTTCACATGATTAAGATAGCTAAAGTAGTCATTAACCAGATACAAACTGATATACACAACATGAAACACAATATTGATATAATGAGAAGCTAAAGCTGTAACAAAACACCAAATTCTACCTCAGTCTGTATTAAAATTCCATATCCTTGTTCTCCCACGAATGAGGATGTCCTTTATTACAAAATGATAGGTATTTATAAGTCTCTCCACAGGGTAAAAACCTCTCTATGGAAAATATCAAACTGTTTTACATAATCTGGGAGATATCCCAAAATCAACTAAACTAGGAAAATAAAATGACATCAGAATATTTCAAATATCCCCTAACTGCTCATCAAATCCACTGCAATTTCGAATTCATCTGCAACAGACCAAAAATATCAATTTAGAAAGATATTTTATTAACAAAACAATAAAAATCTAATCTTACAAACTTAGCTACAAAATCATCTAATTTTGTAGCTAGTCTAAAATAGCATACAGGACCAGAATCGAAATCAAATCAAATCTCTTTAAAATAATTAAATCCAATTTTCTTTCAATAAACATTAAAAACGAATTACTAATGATTCAAATGATTTTATCTTTCAATATAAAATATAATCAAAAGTGATTTAATCAAAACAGGGGTAAGAATACTCTGTTTCACGGTTACCATAAAATCAGGTCGAACAGCAACAAGACTGTTCCAAATCCAATTAAAATCAAATAGGATCAAAATCCAATAACCAAATAGAGAGACAAGCATGCTCTGCTTCGATTTCCATCATAGTCGGGTAACCAGAATCGAAACCTAACAGTTTTACGAATCGTTTCACATCCAATTCGAAAGTAGTACAATCAAGAAAATCATATGAAACGTTGTGTTTTTCCAAATCAGGAGATACGATCAGATCAAAATAGAATCGTTTTACAATTGTTATAACAGTTATGACATCAAATGGTTCGCGTCACAGGTAGATTAATTCAGACAGATACGAGAATCAATTCATACAAAATCATAACCAGATTGATTCGGCTTTGACCACAATCACGATAGAATTGACATAAGTGATAATTGGTAAAAAGCTCGATTGGATTTGAACGAAATCAATAATTCCAAACAAATCGCGACTGGGTTTAAAATAGAAACAAATCGTGAATTCAATCTTGTTTGACAAATCCAATTGAAACAACATATCCATCACAAATACGAATCCAACCGATAACAGGGTCAAGTTAACAGTAAACCAATACGAAGTAACCGGCTGGGTTTTTCACATAGCCGTTATGAATTGATTTGGATATATTTTAATAGGATCATATTGAGAATAATCCGAATTGTATTCCTGTTGATCGAAGGACATAAAACCATAACAGTTAACCATGTCACAATTGTTACCAATCATAGCGTATAATGAAACCGAAACAACATACGATTGTGTTCAAAATCGAATATGGGAAACAACTTCTTGTCGAGAATAGATACAACGATTTCAATTGACAGTAGAGCATTCATTTTAGCTAAACTAAACCAATCAAATCCATACCAAAATCAATCAAATTGAAACTATACTGGGAAAACGAACTAACATTTAATCAAAACACAGCTATGTATAGGATGCATACAAAGTGACAGAGAAAATCCATGCTGTAAACAAAGTTATCCAAAACTGAATTTGAATTCATTATATAAACAAGTGATAAAACATACCAGTGATGCTGCTCAAATTATGCCAACTTAGAATTCACGACCATTGTAGATGACTCCACATTTTTAAACAAGATAGAGCATGTTTTCCTTTGTTTCTTATCAGTGGCTTGCAACTCAGCCTTTTGACTGGTAAGCCATGCAACCTGGTCCTCCAAAGAGTGAATTCTCGACTGTAGCATTGGCACATCAAGATAATACCTCTCTAACCACGAGCTACATTGATCACAGGATGACACTGTAGGTTTTTACAAAGCAGGAGAGGGTTTAGATGAAAAACCGGGGGCTTCACAAGGCAGGTTAATGCTTGGGTAGTTAGGGTCGTTTTGTAGACAAGGGGGTAGGTTCGACACAAAGTCAAATGAGGGTTTGGCACACAAACCTTCTGTTGGCTTTCAGAAGTCACTCCTGGATTGCTAGCAAGAGCAGAGCCCGAAGCCCATCAGTTTTAATGTCACGGTTTGTTTTAAAGGGTGATCAAATGGAGGAAGACTCCGAACGGCAGCGCATCAGCTCAGAAACCAGACCAGGCATGCATGACAAAGTGAGGTCTTGATGAACTCCAAACAGTGAGGTGTAATAAAAGGGTGAGTAGATGGAAGACTTATGCAAGAAAGAGMAATGGTCCACAATAAACATCAGGTTTATTACGGATTAAAGAAGAAATGAGCTCAAACGCAAAATCCTTTTACATTCGAACACATAAAACCAGAGGGCACGACAACGCTACAACAAATCCTTTATTGCAACAAATTGCACTACTGTGAATCCTCAGGCACAAGATGAAATGAAGATGGAAAGGATAGAGAATTGTTTGTTATAAACCAAGAAGTCTCAAACACAGAGGCATTACAAGGAAACCAGAATGTTGCTGAATTTATACAGTCGGGAGCTTAGCTCTACCATCGATTCATACCAAAATGGCAAAAATGCCTACATATACTCAAAATAACAACAGCGGCGGAACCAAGAAAATGCATTGAAGGCTTTGCGTCTGCATGGCTTCTGACAACACGGAGTTGCGCTCTTTGAATGGTCGTGCAACTTATGGCAGACGCAATCAATCTTCTGACAATTCATTCGGCGAATCGACGTGCTTTCAATTCGTTACAGGACGTCCCCATTATGGCGGAGACGATGTCTAACCACCGCCAACTGCTTCA